>JAJJWW010016816.1:0-249522 GCA_023531295.1 Papaver armeniacum
GCTAATCGATCACGAGCGTCCATCTTCGCAAGCATAGATGGAAGGTGTAGATGTGGACTTAACGAGTCCCCGAGCATGTCAACACGATCACCGTGGGCCCGTCTACACGCATGACCAATCGGCCAAGACCGACCATGGCTAGACGCCTCGATTCGTGCGCCCAAACTAGGCATGGACGCGCGGTCTCCGATTCCTTTGCGGCAACGGATTTCTGCCGCAAACCGATCTCAACCACTCAACTTTGCCAGACAAATTGAGTGGCCTAGATTATATCTTCATGGGGTAATGAGGTATGGACGTGTACACCGGCAAGCTGTCTACACGCATGTTTGGTCGGTCCTGCTTAATACACCTCCCATGCTTGGTTTCGACCAAGCTGAAGAGTGATGCTTGCGCACCTCTTCAAGACCCTAAACTCTATCAACGGTCGCAGATGAGTGTCATAAAATTATCTCGTCCGTCCAACTCCACCAGCTTGGTTGAACAGCCCTGGCTAGGAGTTAAGCGGACAATGAAGCATTTCCATGATCACCGTCCACCACTCTTCCACATAGAGTGATCGGTCAAAGCATGGCTCGCCCATGCAGCCTCCAAATGATCACTCGAAGATGGTTGGATGTAATGCTATTTTAAGATGCTTGATCGTGATTTACTCCATTAAGCCTTAAAATAGCGATGCTTCATACGTCTTTGAATATATTCGATGCATTACATGCATAGAATACACACGATATTTTATAAGTATCGACTTCCCAAATAACTTAGTTATTTAACCTAGCATTACATGCTACTTCTTGTGGGTCCCACGATCCACACGATCGAGACATCAATCAATCAATTCTTCTTAATATAAAGGAGAATGATTTATGCTGATGTGGCCTCGCTACATTCATCTTCACGAATGGTGAAAAAATAGAGCGCCATGTGGCACATAAAATTTAAGGAAAACCAATGAAAAAGATTCGATGAAAAGATGCCCAGCTGTCATGCAATATCACCCGTATCAGTTTTTGCTTAGCTGTCATGGTGTAGAGAGATATGTATTTTGGTTTAACATTGTTATTTCACAGAATCTACGAAAGGATTCCACCAAATACACTGTTTGGACAATGCTGTCGATACATGAGAAGATAGATTTCCGTACACGTCCCCGAGGCTTTACCGACGCGACTATTCAGTTATATAAATAACACACCTATCAAAAAATTCATCTTCTTATGCGATGATTCCGAAGGGCGTCAAATACCTTCATCTGCACAACGATGTAAGTCAAGTTCAAGTTTCCTTGAATATTTTTTTTTCTTATCACGCGCGACTTTGGGAATACGTTTTCGTTTTTTGGATTTTTGTTTTCTCTCGCTTTAACATTTACTCCATCTTTACAGTTGCAGAACCGTTAAAATCCATACTTAGAGCATCTCCAATGAGACATTAAAAACATCCTAAATATAAGGCCACATAGGATTTTTAAGGATTTAACCAAAAAATCATCTCCAATGGGAATGTGAAAGGAGAATGTAAAGATGATGTGTACGGTAGTTATGTAGATATCCTCAAAGCTATCCTCTAGTTTTAGAGGTTCTCTTAGAGGATGTGAACATCCTACTCATCATTATTAATGGTTATGATTAGACATATAATTTGGATCAATGGTTTAAAAAGTTCAATATTAAAGAAACACAATTTGTGGTTGGAGATGTTTTTCTTTCATCTCCTCAAATTAAGGAAAATTTGGTCATTACATAGGAAAAGACAACTTCCACAAAAGATGCACACCAAGTTACCATTGGAGATGCTCTTATGTCATAGAAACATTATTAAGGATGTGAACGTAAAGTGTAAAGAATTGTTCCATTAAAGTTGGGACTTTTCAGTAGTGATAACAAGGGATAGAAACATATTCATGGTAAGATACATTGTATCACATAGCACAACTAATTATATCAAGTGCCAAACATTATTTGTGTTCTTTGTGTTCTGTTGTTGATCATTCAAGGATTGTTCAGGAAAATCCATAATTTGTAAGTAGGATTGATCTTTCTGTATATTTTTGGTTTAATTTTAGTACGATATACTCCCTCTGTTTTTGGAAAAGAGATAATTTCATTTTTTTCATTTTAGCCTAAAAATAGGCCAAATTGAAAAAGTGAAAGTATCTCTTTTCCAGAAACGGAGGGAGTATTATTGAAGGTAGTATTATAGGTCGATATGTTTTCGTACCTTATTGATTTAGGCTTACAAAACGTGATGTAAGAAAAGATATGGGTTTATTTTTTCTACCCATAAATCATGGATATCAGTTTTGTGCTTCAGGTGTTTGTGAAAAAGTCGTATGGTTGGGTTTTCCATCTATGCATTCAGATAGGAACAAAGGAACAACATGCAACGGCGAGCAACAAAGCATGCTTTGCTGTTCGAAACAAATTATCCATGTTTATATGGCGAGGTACATACAACATAATGTAGTCTCATGTTCTGTTAGTTCAGCGTCTACAGACCTCTCAGTTAAGTTGTCAACCATTTTTATTGAATTGATTTAACAAATGGGCCAAGAGTTGGATTACGCAGTAAGAAAACTAATTAAGATTATCTTCTTCCATAATGTGTTACATTTTTGTGTTGATTAGTCGAACCTATTAACAGTTATCGTGTTTTCACTGGGTTATTTGTTTGGTGTCCATGTGATTGATGGATATGGGTTAGGCGTTGACGACGTTGTGATTATAATGTATGGTAAAGAAACATTTAATACTGATGCATGAGTGAGTTATTATCTCGACAAGGTAGACACTAATTGTATGCTCAAGGCATCCGTTTTGCCATTCAGCAACGGAAAATTATGGCATGTTTTTAAGATGCATCCAAAGTTTGACGCAGAGTACAAAAAATGCATCTATAGCAGTCGAGTGCCGAAGGATTTAAGTCAGTTTGGGAGGTGCTTCTTTTGAAGTAAAACTTAGAAAGATAACAAGAGGTTGAATCGGTTATACAATCATCGTCATTGGGTACGTATATCTTTATCTGCAGGATACGTTCTTCTTCGGTGGGATGACTACAACACACGGGTGTAAGGGCATATTTCAATAAGTTTATGAATGGGGGAGCACCCTTTAATCTTCTCTCTATTATTGGCATCTCATAGTGAGCAAATGACGCCCGAGGAACGTACAAAATCGATAGAAATACGTACAGAGTGTTAACATTAACTTAAAAATGATTCTTTGCTTTCTTTATGAAATTTCATGAAAGAGACTAGATGTCATAAGTTAGCACTACAAATTTACTTTGATTATGTGTCATCTTTTTAGATCATACGGATGGTTGGAGTATTTCAGTTTAGAACTAGAATACAGATGGTTGGAAAAACATGGCGTTTGAGTAGAAACATTATCATGCCCACTTGCTTTGGATTTTATTTTTTATTTTTATTTTTTTTCATTTATATCCTCATGAACCAAATCAAGCTTGAATAAATTTCCAAAATATCATAATTTTTTATCCTAATTTCAAAGTAAGCCTAATTAATCTATTTCCATCCCTTCATATTGGGTGACAAACTATTTTGAAGAAATTTTGAGTCTTTCGGGATCTGTAAGAAGCGGGAACTAAGGAACACATAAATTTTAATGCATGCCGGTACATTTTATAACATTTGATAAATTTTTTCATGGACGGACACAAGAGTACGGGATATATAAGGTTTTGACTTCAAAGTTCAGATTCGTCGTTAACCATGCGTAACCAACAGAACCCAATTTTATGACCCTAGCCCGTGCATTTGCGCGGGCCTGAAAAGACCTTGTCATGTCATAAACTGGGGGATACTTGCTGGGGTATTGGTCTGGCGGTTTACAGCGTGCAGCACACAACGCGCCATCACAAGAACGTGTCAGGAAGCCATGGATGATGACGGGAGAAGTGGGCAAGACTGGTCGTGTGCACTAACACACAACTCCACTACTCCATCACTCCACTTCCTCCACTTCCCATGAGAGACGTGGGTTAGGATTAATGACTTGTATAAATAGGTTCTCCTCCCTATTTCCACAAGACAGGACAAGACAGAAAACCAAGTGTTGATACAATCGTATTCAAACACCAGAACTGATAGCTTACATCCTGCAAGCCATTTCAGATTTCTGATACAAGTCATAAAACATCCAACACCTCCACAATCTCAACACCTTCTTCGCTTCCCTCCCTAAGATCAACCCCATCTCCTTCACTTTGTGACCGAAGCAAGTCTCGAACGGCCATTTCTTGGTTTAGGCCAGAGTTGTACAGATTGATTTCTCGAATCACAAGTACTCCCGTGCAGTGCATTTGTTTAGGGTTTAGATTCATTTCTCATCCACACACCCCAAATTACCAAAACCGGCAGAAATAGTTTTCACCCATAAACAGAAGGAAAGAAAAGGGATCTGATCATCAACAAGAAGTGGGGATGCATGTGGGGTTAATTGATTTCAGGATGGGTTTCCTGTTAAATTGTTTTAAATCAAGTGAAGAAGTTAACAAATTTTAGGATGGGTTTTCTGTTAAATTGATTTTGATAGGGGCTAAAACGGATGCTGGATCAATTGGTTCTCCATGGGGTTGTTTGATTTGTGGTGATTATCTCTAGTTCTTAACAACAGCAACACCAATGGATTTTTGGGGATAGAGTGTATGGACTGAAATTGAGTCAATCTGATTATAGAACAACAACAAATAAAATTGGGCTGTCATGGAATATGATTGTTTGTGCTGCTAGTTGCTGGTGGTGATTGAGTCGGGTATAACCCATTTGTTGGAGGAGGATAACAAACAGCGACAGTTGATGTTGCTGATGCTGGTAATTGACCGGATGAACGGAGTGGATTGTGAGCTTGTTTTTAGCTGGAATGGAGATTGGTGATTCAGTCAAAGGAAGCTGGGTATGTTGGCATCGGTACACGGAGGTGGTTAGGAGTCGTAGAATCGTATTTTACCGGATTTTATCGAAATTTCCGATATCTTACCCTATCGGAATTGATTTTTTGAATTCCGTTGGAATATATCGGATTTCGGAAATCCGATAAGGCTAACCCTATAGGCATCGGATTTGTGAAAATCCGTCGGAAATTAATTCGTTGACATCCCTAGTTAAGAACAATTTATTGTTCATGACTTAAATTATGATTAAAGATGTAATCATTTGAAAATATCCTGGAACATTGATATGTGTCATTGATGTTATTCAGGAATGTTTCGAATAGATTATTAGAGAGATATAAAACTACTGTTAATATGGATACAAGACATTATGCATACCAGTTCACATACTAGGAGAACTGTTATAAGTCTGGAGTTGTAGTACATGTATCCAATATACGTACCGGCATAGCTATAGTTCGGCAGCGACTTTATTATACGCATACTCGGTATCCATACCACAAAAAGTTTGTGACTCGTGAACCAGGAACAGTATGCATACCCAGTAAGCAAACCGGAAAAGATAAGTGATTTTAATACCGAAAACGGTACACATACCCGGTATGCAAACCATAAAAGATATGTGATTTCCTGAACTTGTTTGTTATATTAAGGGTATCCATACTTGGTACACGTACCATGACAAAGACATTCACGAACAGGTACAATACACGTACTAACCCTGTCGAATATTTTCAGATGCATCAAAATTATTTCTGTGAGATAATCAACATTTGATCAACTCCCTAAAAAAATTATCTAGACATTTTTGATCATATGTGTGATTAACGAAAAGTCTTAAAATGTTACATGAAAATGGTTAAGTATATAGTTCAATTGGATAGTTTCGTCTAACCTACATGAAAAGGTCATTATACACAGTTCGGTTACGGTTCATCCTGACCAGAGTGTATATTCTGCTATGTTAATCTCAAGTCAAGTTTGGTAGGCTTAGAAACACTACCTACAATTGTACTACTGCAAGTATACAGCGTCGAGTCTATAAACAGGGTAAGTACGAGTCGATCCATAGGGACTTGGTGGGTGTAAAGATTCAAGTAACAATAACACAAAGGGGGTGTTTTGTGATGTCGATACGACAAAGTGATGTTTATGTAACACAAAATAGTAGAGCAGATTGTAAACAAAGGGCTAGAGATCACTAGGGCAGTTGAATCCACCTCCTAATCCTATACCAAGGCAATACAAACTCAAGTTATGTTCTTGTCCCTTTCCTTGAAGGTCTCAAATGGATAATTTATCAACCAATTTCACTAACTCACCCCTAGTATTAGCTGTCTTCTTATAGTACAACTAATCACAGGCTAATTTGATCCATTAGCTAACTATCATTCCTAAAGCAGTGAAGCACAACAAGAACAATAACAGGAAATTGACCAACTTAGCATATAATCAAGGGTTTCATCTAAACCCTAGTTATTGAATTAAAACATGATAATAATACTGAAAACAAATATAAACTAAAACTTGGTGCACCGGCTAATCCGGGCATGCCTTTTACAACACAAACCCATCTCTATTTATACACAATTTCTCCCAAAGGGTTTCAATTCAACAAATAAATAATCACCCACTCACCATAATTGCCTGAATTTCTTGTCCCCTTTGTTATTTCTTCTCTGCAATTCCATTGATTTGATGTTGAGGATAACCCTAACTCTATCTCTCTCAAACCTAGCTTCTAGGTTCACTGTTTTTTATAAGATGATAAGGTTGAGAGAGAAAGAGATTAGAGGTTTTCATGATGGCAGTTGTGAGCAGAGATTGTCGGGAGATTGAGAGGAAGGAACTGATGGTGATGGAAGTTCTATAAATAGAAGAGAAGGAAATGGAGGTGGTGTTTGGTTTCTATTCGATAAGGGAAAGAGATATGGGGCTAGGGTGTTAGGCAAATGCATCAGGGTTTGATGTCTCGAGTGGATATGTTGTTGGATCTTGAACAACTGTTGGGTGTTGAACGGGTGTAGCAGATTTGATGAGCCGGGTTTGGAAAACGGGTTTGGGTTCTCTACCAAGCCCATATCTTCTTCAAAGCTAATATATCAAGCCCGGTACTAGTGTATCTTTTGCAAGCGTCTTGCGGAATGAGTGCAAGCGGATTGCATCTGCTCTTTGCGCAGCATTTCTTCGGAATTTCTCATTGCCTCTACGCCCCTGGCCACCAATTTCCTGCTCTTTTGGATTCTCAATTCATCCAAGCTTTATTTAGTACCTAAAAACACAAAATTAATTAGTAAAAGTAATTATTCTTGAAAACAATAAAAATACAGAATTTGGGATAAAATAGAGAATTAGAGCACAAAGATGAGTTAAATGCCAATAAAAAGATGTATGCAATATTTGGCACTCATCAAATACCCCCAAACCTGAATTTTACTTGTCCTCAAGTGAAACAAAACTAAGAAATCCTAACTATACCACTCTCGCTGGTCTCTCGATTGCATTTAGCGAATGCAATCAGCCTTCAAACCCCTAGGTGTCCCTAGTGGACGAGTTGTAGTCTCTTGAGGGTTTACCAGAGGTGTACCCACAAAACCTTCTCCAACTTCAGAGCGTAATGGATTCCCAAGCATCCAAGGAGCTATGAGGACATAGAGTTTCTGCATGCTAGTAATAAGAAGTTAGAACTACCAAAGAACGCATTCTCATAGGGTGATCAAAAGCCTCGACTTCTGCCTCACCAATAGGGTTTTATGATAATTACACTCAAAAAGACCGCTTTTTTAGTCTCTCATGTGTGCAGGCTGGATTAAAGAGATAAATCCTGCACACGTTGAATGGTGGGAAGGAAAACCTTCCGAAATAATTTCTGGAGTACTCCACAAAATTGTGGGAATAAGAATCTTTTTCTAATGATCTCTAAGAAAGGAAATCAACCATTAGCAAGGATAGGAGTACTCACTTACCTTCACATCCGATTGGCAATCAGCACCACTCTCACAACATCCATATAAACGTCTTCGTCTTCAGTATTTGGTCTTCAACTGTTGATGATGAACTTCTGAACTTTGTAGAACCTTGACAACTTCTAATTTTCCTCTTGTTTTACCTTGTTGCTTGAAACCTATCTTAAATTTTTCTTCTTTACCATGATGTTTATTCAAAACTAAAAATAGACTACAATAATAGATTTTTTTTTTGAACACCAAGGGCCTAGCACGATGACCACTCTGCCCTTAGTTTGATCATTTTTTTTTCTCTTTTTTGATTTTTTTAATTTTTTTTTAATTTTTTTTGATGAAACAATAAATACAACTTGAAAATAAAACAACAATATAATTAATGAAACTACTAAAACCATGGATGAAGGACTTTATCACTCAATTCTTCACAACTTGTATTGTCTTGATTTTGTAAACTTCATTAATCCTCATCTTCTTTGATTTTCTTTGCTTTTGTAAGATAAGTCTTCAATCTTGTATAACGAATTCTGCTCTTTGTACTGTATCTTCACTATGGATATGAATTGTTACTCTTCCTTGTATTGTTGCATGTAGACCTCGAACTATTTCAACTTTCTTCATAGAATCTGATGTTGCTCTGCTCGGAGATGATGATGTGTTTCTATGGATCTGTTGATGTTGTCGAGAGAGAGAGAGAGAGGTTCTAACTACAAATCAAACTACAAGAATGAGTTTTCATCTTTAGACGTCATCCTCATGATTGACAAAATTAACACTCAAAAGATAAAAAAATAGTGTTGAAAGTGGTGCGAAGTTGGGTAACTCACCATTCCTACCCAGAATTTACGTATGGTGACACACACTCTAAAAGGACTTTTTAGATAGTCACAAAAAAATGAAGGTTGATGCCTTGCTTGATGTAAAAATAGGTAGTCTCCACTAAGGGTGATCACAACTCTAATACCAAATAACTTTGCTGCACCTAATTCGCCCACCGGCATGGTTAAATCCAACTTTAACGCTCAGACAAACAAGAAACCCGATTGTGTTCTCCAGTACTTCCAAGTTCAGTTATTTCGGTCAGACTCTCTATGTAAACATAGCTAGAAGCATGCTAGTGATTCTAAAATCTCTACAAGTTGGAGGTTTTATGCAAATTTTACAAGGATATTTTGAAAATTTTGATTTTGATTTTGATTTTTTTTTTAAAAGGTGCAAATGACTAAAAACTCTATATACAAAATACTCCCCCACACCTAAATCTAACATTGTCCTCAATGTTTCAAAAGATGATAAGAATTTAAACAGCATCATATCATGAGAACCATGTTGATTAGAGAAAAGGGAAGAGATTACCGGTATGTCGGCAAAAGCAAGATTAGAGCTTCATTATTCAAGGCTAGAATCCAACATTTTTAGCTAATATCATATTGGATTAGCACAATATAAAAGAAAAAGAAGACTCAACTGATTCAAGATAGAAAAATTACCTACTAGATTATATACAAGAAGAATTCACCATACACCTATAGTCTAAAGAGTTGAGGATCAACCCAAAAGACAGCATGCAGAAATTTTAACAGCCTCACACAATTATAACAGGACAGAAATGCAAGTGAGACAACAAAACAAAATGACTTACCCGCAAACCTAGATTTTTCAACATATATGCTTCTGGACACGAAATCTACCAGTTTCAGGGGTGCATCATGCACAAGGTCTAATTCAAAGTGGACATGTTCAGGGATGGATGGAGAGACATGAGTAAACTCTAACTGTGGCTCATCAAAGGTATTTTATTTAGCTTCAAAATAGTCCAAGAGGACTTGGGAGGCACACAGTTCCAGTCCTAGATTAGGTATTCTCAGAAAAGTTGGTTTTACAATTTTGTTACAACCTAAATCTAGGTTGGGTGGAAGAATCTCAGTTTGTGACTTAGGCAGGTTGGTAGGCACATCTAAGTTGCTCATGTGGATGAGATCAAGAGTACCATTATTACCAGTTACATTAACATCTCCTAAGTTATCTACAAGTGTTGGAGCATGCTCATATTCAAAGAACAAACCAACAAGCCCCAGTTCAGAATCATCATTATCCAAAGCCTTTGTGTCATGCATAAGAAAATCAGAGGGAGCAACACACTGTGTTCTAGGCAGGAAATCATATACAACAATTATATCATTATGCATAAGAACACTTGAGTCAACAGACAATTCAACCTTTCTTATGTTATGCTCATCTTCACAGAACAATTGCACAAGCTCCAAGTCATCAATAATTTCATCCGCATATAAAGACTGAGATGTATGAGGATCAAAGGAATTACCAGCGGTGGAGGTTTCTACAATGTGTTCTAACGTTTCAGAGTCGCGAAAATCTGCAATTCTATCTTCACAATTGACAACCTCATCTAATACCATATCATCATCATCATCATCAAAAATACATGAAAATCTTACCCCGTCCAAACCATTAGTGTTTTCTACCTATACACGTACCTCCAAAACAGGTTAATATGCATTAAAATTTTCAACAGTAGGGTAACAAACACTATTTTCATAATTGAGTTCTTTTGGAGAAACAAACATTTCATGCTTATAATTAACATGCTCATCAGTCTTTTCCTTATCATTAAGGGTAGTGACAACTTGGTTCATTGTTTGTAAACCAAGGTCATTTGTCCAAGAAGGAATCAGGTCAGTTGACTGCACCGGATTACTGGTCTGTGGGTATGGATGATTCTTATGACAGAGAGCATCAAAATGTTGCACTCTGGATTGCTTAAAGTCATGCAAAATATAGCAGTTCTCAACAGGATGGCTTAAGCTATCACACAAGGTACAAGCATGTATTTCAGTTTGGGTACATGAGTTAGGGACAAAAGCATTTTCATTTGTGCCAATTTCTAGATGGTGATTACCCATATCAAAAGCCATTGTCCTAGCTTCCCTAATGGATTCCCATTGATGGTTTTTCTCTGCAAATTCAGCTAACAATGACCATGCATCATCCACAGTTTTATCAATAAATTCACCATTACACATAGATTCAACCATGGATCGATAATTAAAGTATAGTCCCTCATAGAGGATAACGACCAGTCTCCACTTCTCAAATCCATGGTGAGGGCATTCACTCAACAAATCATTAAACCGTTCAAAATAATGAAAAAGAGTCTCTCCATCTAACTGGACAAAACAATTAATATTTTGACGAATATCAATTGTCCTATGATGTGGAAAATTTTTTCTGAAAAATTGACTTGTAAGTTGGTCCCAAGTGGTGATTGACTGTGGTCTTAAACCGTAAAACCATGTTTTGGCCCTTTCCTTTAAAGAAAATGTAAACAAACACAATTTTAGAGAGTCTTTGGATATATGGTCAGGTTGCATAACCCTACAATTTTTTCAAACTCTCTTACATGATGATAGGGGTTTTCAGCATCAACCCCTCGAAATATAGGAAGTATTTGTATCATGCTTGCATTCAGTTCAAATGGGCTATCAGTTTGAGGTAAGATGATACATGATAACGGACTTGTTCTTTTGGGGTACATGTACTCATGGAGACTATGGGGTCTATTCATATCATCACCCATTGTCTCAACTGGGCAGGTGTGTCAATAACTGGGAATGGGTTTCAAACAGGCAGTCTTGATGAGGACTAGCTAGACAAACAAGTAGGTCTTGTAAAGAAACACTCCTAGTCTAACAGACATGCCATATACTATGTTATAACACCCAAATTAGCAACAAGTGTCCAAGTCAGGCCACAGATGAAGCTTATTATGAACAGATTTGTGGATTCACGATCACACAAGTTTAGCACTGATAACAACAATTGCAGCTAACAAATATTTCATTCGAGTGTCACAGAATCGTGCACAAATATACCAAATGTTGCAGGGGTTAGACAGTGTTGCAGAAAGTAGCTAGTTCAGAATCCAACAAACATGAAACTTGGTTATGATATTAACAACATTCACATTCAGGTTTCAAGAGGAATGTCGCCGGTACAGGACCAGGTATACGTACGACAAAGAGGTTTGCTACTCCTTTTCCTTCTCCTTTTTCTTTGGTTTGTGTAGCTGCACCACAGGAACTTGCTTACTCAAAGGAGAATTTTAGTACCCAGAAAAGTAAATACCATAAAATATGAAACTATTACTGCGACTGATCGTGAAATGATATGTTACGGGGAGACAAAAAGGGGGAGTGCAAGATGAAACCAACACGTAGTGCACTGATGGACAGGGGATGGGATGCGAAAATGCTTGCACTGATACAGGGTGTTGACAAACTGTAAACTGCTAGCTACTGGCAGTACCACACTTGGTGTTAAAATTATTTCTACAGATGATTGACCTACAACTACAGATTATATTCGAGAATAGTGCAACATCAGGTATGATGCAGCTGAAATGGGAACAAATCATGCTCTGCAGGGTTGGCTAGCATAGCCAAAGGTTCAGCAATTTCAAGGTGGATGTCACAATGCAGCTGAGATACAACTCAGGCTTTGTAGTTTCGAGTTTAAGTACAGGCGACGGGATTTTATCAATTGTGGTTGAACCACATTCTGAGTGAAACAACATGTATCAACAAAGTGACAAAGAAAAGCTAAACAACATAATACTACAGGACCCTGAACTTACCGATGGATAGCTAAAGATGGTACGATGCTATAAATTAAGAAATCTAACATATGTACACACTAAGCTACAAGATATCGATAGCTATGATGCACAAATAATGCACTTATATACAAGGTATTGCTAGAATGCATAAACTGAAATGAGATGCAAGATTGATATATTACAGGTGAAGAAAAACTAGATGATGCAAATGCTTGACCTACATATATGACTTATAGAACTGAAACTAAGAATCAGTTATGCTAAGAAAATGTTCAACTACTGAAATGGATTAAGTGAACTGGAAAGCTATTGATGCAATATGTTATGAGATGTAAACTAATAAGAAAGACTAAAAGAATGCAGATATGTAACTGAAAAATGAATAACTGAAAAGTAAAAACTATAGCTAATGCTACTGGAAATTATATAAACATATGGATGGACAACTAATGACCCACAACTAACAAATTAATACATCCTAAATATACAACTACAGAGAACAGTTTATGATACACTACAGGATATGTTCACTAAGCTATATATATGGCAGGATGGGGTTCAAAGTGCAATGACATAATGCAACAGCTACAGAATGTAATGACAGAAAGTTTTAAAGTGATGCATGATATATGAACAAATATGCTAACTAAAATACAACAACAAAATTATAAGACAATGATGCAGGTAACTTACAGTTAGGCAAAATAAACATATGAAGCAATGTAATGGAGAAACTAAAAATTATAGCTGGCAGTAAAGAACTAAGATGCAGTGTATATAAAGATGAATTGAAGTTATACAGTTAAGCCATAATGGCAGGCTTCAGATTGCAAAAGTGAAGATATGTCACAGATTTCCTAACTAATTAGCACAATTCAACATTTTATTTTATTTTATTTTTTTTAGAATGAAAAGAGATGCAAGTAAATAACTTGAAAGAAAACTAAAAGATACAGATTATAAATGACAGAAAGTTTAAAAGCTAAGCTACAAATTACAATGACAAGCGGCTTTAAAGAGAATAAAATTCAAAATATATAACAGATGAGACTGACTACGTAGGAGGCCATTACTAACTAACTAATAGCAAAAAATTTAACTAATAGCAGGCTGAAAAGCTACAAAAAGCAAAGACTAATCTACTTAGTTACTAATAGTTACTGAAAACACACAGAATTCAAATAAATATATACATGACTAATCTAAAAATCAGTAAAGTGGAACCAAAGAACAATTACACCGCTACCGAGTCCCCGGCAGCGACGCGAAAAACTTGGTAGGCTTAGTTACAGTACCTACAATTGTAATACTGCAAGTATACAGCGTCGAGTCTATAAACAGGGTAAATACGAGTCGATCCACAGGGACTTGGTGGGTGTAAAGTTGATCCTAAAGTCTTACTAAAACCGATTCAAGTAACAATAACACAAAGGAGGTATTTTTGGGTGTCGATACGACAAAGTGATGTTTATGTAACACAAAATAGTAGAGAAGATTGTAAACAAAGGGCTAGAAAGCACTAGGGGAGTTGAATCCACCTCCTAATCCTATACTAAGGCAATACAAACTCAAGTTATGTTCTTGTCCATTTCCTTGAAGGTCTCAAATGGATAATTTATCAACCAATTTCACTAACTCACCCCTAGTATTAGCTGTCTTCTTACAGTACAACTAATCACAGGCTAATTTGATCCATTAGCTAACTATCATTACTAAAGCAGTAAGCACAACAAGAACAATAACAGGAAATTGACCAACTTAGCATATAATCAAGGGTTTCATCTAAACCCTAGTTATTGAATTAGAACATGATAATAATACTGAAAACAAATATAAACTACAGCTTGGTGCACCGGCTAATCCGGGCATGCCTTTTACAACACAAACCCATATCTATTTATTTATAATTTCTCCCAAAGGGTTTCAATTCAACAAATAAATAATCACCCACTCACCATAATTGCCTGAATTTCTTGTCCCCTTTGTTATTTCTGTTCGATAAGGGAAAGAGATATGGGGCTAGGGTGTTAGGCAGATGCATCAGGGTTTGATGTCTCGAGTGGAGATGTTGTTGGATCTTGAACAACTGTTGGGTGTTGAACGGGTGTAGCAGATTTGATGAACCGGGTTTGGGTTCTATACCAAGCCCATATCTTCTTCAAAGCTAATATATCAAGCCCACTACTAGTGTATCTTTTGCAAGCGTCTTGCGGAATGAGTGCAGGCGGATTGCAGCTGCTCTTTCCGCAACATTTCTTCGGAATTTCTCATTGCCTTTACGCCCCTGGCCACCAATTTCCTGCTATTTTGGCTTCTCAATTCATCCAAGCTTTATTTAGTACCTAAAAACATAAAATTAATTAGTAAAAGTAATTATTCTTGAAAACAATAAAAATATGGAATTTGGGATAAAATAGAGAATTAGAGCACAAAAGATGAGTTAAATGCCAATAAAAAGATGTAGAAATACGCAATATTTGGCACTCATCAAAGTTTTTCATCTAACGGTGATTATTGATTGATTGGTTCCAAAGATTTCGTAACTTAAACTTAAAGCAACCTTGATCTTGAAAATCTGTAAAAGGAGAACCTATAACAACTGGGATCTTTGAATCCCTGACTCTATTCTTGTGTGTCCTAGTTGTCAACTAGAGTCGTCCTCTCCTTCAAACCCTACTAGGGTTTAGCGACTAAAAAGACTTCACCTAAGGATTTGTGGAGCCAGGTCCAACTATCTTTATCTTGATACTTCGAGTATACTGATCTTGTTTTGATTGTTGAGTTGGTCATTCAAACAAGATAGATAGAAATCACAAAGTATCTTCGTCTCAGATTTTGTGATTCCACAAATTTTGACTTGTGAGGTGAAAAATAATCTAGGCTGCTCTTCGGGAGTCATAAGACTAGATTTTGAGGTTTCCTAGACTTTGTCTATTGCAATCGATTTCCTACCCCACCTTGATCTTTGATCACAACGGAAATCACATAAAGTCTTATCTGTGGGAAACAGATTGGTTTAAAGTCTTCAATTGAGTTGAAGCAACTCTCAGGCTATAAATGACGTTAGCTAAGGGAATAAATTGTGCGGAGTCTTGCTGGGATTCAAGAGGCGTAAGGAGCGCGACTGTAACTGAATTGATGTGACGGTTCAATTCGGTATCAACTACATTCCAGTACGAAGTTCTGATAGTAGGCTAGTGTCTGTAGCGGCTTAATACAGCTTGGTGTTCAAATCTGGACTAGGTCCCGGGGTGTTTCTGTATTTGCGGTTTTCTCGTTAATAAAATTCTTGTGTTTGTGTTATTTCTTTTTTCGCATTATATTGTTTATCTTTATAATTGAAATATCACAGGTTGTACGTTAATCAATCAAAGTAGATATATCCATCCTTGTTTGTTGGATACGACTTGATTGATTCTTGGATATTGATCTCTGGAATCGTCCAAGTACTCTCACACATAATCAGGTTCACGGACTTGCTTCTGTAAACATTGTGATTGTGAGAGAAAGAGATATAAGCTCTTCGTATAATTTCTTGATTGAGATTCATTAAGTTGAACTCTCGGAATTGTATTCGAGTTTAGTCCATACATGTTCCTAAGAAAAAGTTGGTGGTGTATTTTGGTACCTCCACCTTTTCAATTATACTATCAATAGGCTAATTATAATGTAAGTTTGGTTATATTATGTGGATTTATGTTATACTAGGTTAGTTAAAATAAGTTAAGACAAAGAGTTCAATATAAAGACGAAGAAGCTGAAGGGAAATTTTTTCTCTTGGAAATCTAATTAGACAATATTTTAGTTTGAATCGAGTGTTTGGATCAGCATCGCTTACATAATAAAAACAAATTTTCAACCAAGCCGATAATTTTATTTTTGTAAAACAAAAGCATTCGCTAGCTCCATATATGTTATTTCCTGGATGATAATTTGCAGACCTAGCTAAGCTCATGTGTTGGTCGGCTACGAAAATAAACTTTTTGGCGTATCCCAACCTCATTGTTACTCCTTAATCCTCACATACAAAGAACAACTTTAAGGTTCGGCTAGAATTTATTTAATCCTCAGTCCCCATGTAAGAATAACAATATAGAGTACGTCTAGGTCTGTATTTTATTTCTTAGTTTAACCTTAGTGTTGTTCTTCTTATTATGTGATGAACACGATGAATTTGGCTGGGTCTTTTTTTCCTTGTCACAAACCCAATGTTAAGAATACTGAAAATCGCCTGTCTTTTATCAACAACCTAAAAACTCAATACCATCCCTCACTCCAGAATAAAAGTAGCACTGGTGGAGCTTACCCTCTCTCCTATTGGCTGGTGAGCGTAACCTCGCGCTCTCATTGGTTAATTGAGAAACCATTCGTATTCGTCGGATGAAATTTCGTTAGCTATGGTGCGTTGATCTCACAATGTGTGGTGTAGATTGGGTGGATTATTGGGACACATGCGACGGACGTCCCACATTATTTAGAAAATTGCTATATTAATTTCATGTATTTATTATGAAAATCCATAAAATAAAGAAAACTACTATATTCATTTCGGACATTTATGATTAAAATAAAAAAAAATCAATTCAACATATTTATGGAATAAAATAATAAGATTTATATTTTTTGAATCTTTTATAATTTGATGTAGTTATTATAAAAAATACAGAAAATAAAAAAATTACTATATTAATTTCGTACATTTATGACTAAAATAAAAAAAATCTTTTATAATTTTGTGTATTTATTAAAAAAACTTCAATAAATAAATAAAAATACTATATTAATTTTGTACATTTATGACTGAAATAAAAAAAAATTCAATATATTTATGGTAAAATAATAATAAGGTTCTTTTTGAATCTTTTATAAGGCAAAAAAAAAAATCTAGAAATGACTATATTAATTTATATCAATAACCCAAACACCCAATCCCATCTCTCACACCACGTCGAGAGTTGCGAAAACCTCCCCTCCCATTGGCCGGTGAACGAAACCCTCGCTCCTGATTGGACGAAATCAAAGTTAGCCCCCTTACATTTCGTGGCCGTCAATTTTTAATAGAATATGAAATCTGGACCTTCGGATTAGCGGCAAAATCTACAAATATCTTTTGGGAGGGCCCGGTAGATTTATTTTTTGGGAAAAAAACGAGAATTACCATGTAAAAGGAAAATCAACATATATAAGTTTTTTACGAGATTTACATGCCAAAGAAAAAAAACTTAGAAGATCTTTAGGGTAATTATTTTTAGGAAAAATCCAAGAATTTCCATAACAGAAATAATTTAAAAACGGCATATATTTGTTTTTTAAAGCAATAAATCTTATTAATTCCCATAAAAAATAACAAATTTATTTTTTTGGGAAAAAAAACGAGAATTACCATGTAAAAGGAAAATCAACATATATAAGTTTTTTTACGAGATTTACATGCCAAAGAAAAAAAACTTAGAAGATCTTTAGGGTAATTATTTTTAGGAAAAATCCAAGAATTTCCATAACAGAAATAATTTAAAAATGGAATGTATTTGTTTTTTAAAGCAATAAATCTTATTAATTCCCATAAAAAATAACAAATTTATTTTTTTGGGAAAAAAAACGAGAATTACCATGTAAAAGGAAAATCAACATATATAAGTTTTTTTACGAGATTTACATGCCAAAGAAAAAAAACTTAGAAGATCTTTAGGGTAATTATTTTTAGGAAAAATCCAAGAATTTTCATAACAGAAATAATTTAAAAACGGCATGTATTTGTTTTTTAAAGCAATAAATCTTATTAATTCCCATAAAAAATAACAAACATAAACCCTCGCTCTTGATTGGTCGAAAAGCAACTTATACCCTCTACATTTCGTGACCGCTAATTTTTAATAGAATTGGCTCAATCTGACGCTCCAAATCGAGTGATAGCTTAGCAGATTCTTACACCGCGCTTACATGATTTTAATAAAATCCGGGTCTTCGGATTAGCGAAAAAAACGAAAAAAAAAAAAAAAACCGTGAATGTCTATATAGAAAAAAAGAAAATCTTTGGGGAAAAAATCTGTGAATTTCCGTAATTTTAGTTTAGCGTATTAATTGTAAGATTTCTTAAGAATGTTTTTTTTTGGAAATCTACCGGTATTAATGTTAAGTGCTCCTATATACGGCACGTACCTAAAATACGTAAGAACTAAATCTCGGACTATTTAGAAACAAATCTAGGACTACTAAATGAAGATAAATATTTACGATCCCTACGCAAAAGATTATAAATTTATAGATATAGATCGATATTATTTCCATGACAATTTTTTCCTTTCATGGAATTCAAAAAGCCAAATCCTTTCTTCCACCCGCACATCTTTCCTCTTCTTATTCTCTCCTTCTCTCTTCTGAAACCCTAATCATCTTTTTTTCATTACCTGATATATCATGTAATTAACAAAGACTACTTTATGTTTATGTTTGTTATACAAAGATTAATGTTGGTTCTAAACAATCTTTGTGCATCAAATCAATTTTAGGTATTGTAGTTTTAGAATTGAACAATTTTAATGCTTTTATCATTGATTATCTTGATGATTCTGTTGAAGATGTTGATAGAGTTACATGTTAATTTGATGATGAATTATCATTTGCCTCCATAGAGAATGTAAGATTTTTTTATACAATTTTGTTTCTTCTTTGTTGTTGCTTGATTAATAGTTAGCTTTTCTATATACTGATTTCTGTTGTTGATTTTGATTGCCAGCAATAATAACAAATCGAATCTCGACTCCAAACCACAGCAGGTAATTATTTTACTGTTCTTTTCTTCTCTGTTTGTTTAGGGTTTTTAATTAATACATGTTGTCTATTACTTTCTTTTTTAGTTGCAGTTTAACAAAAGGGTTAGAGTAGGTGAAGAGTTGTGGTGTCTTGCATCAACCAGGTGTGTTTCGATTTCCTTTAAAGTTTTGAAAATTTGCATCCAATTATTGCTTATGAGGTATTTGACAGTGATAGGTATAGAGATTTCCTTGCAAGCAATTTCTTGATTCTATAGTATGAAGTACTGCAGGTTGTTGTTTCTTAGTATGCAGAAGTGATGTGGGTTGTTGTTTCTTAGTATGTAGAAGTGATGTTAAAGCTCGGGAGCACTCTAAACAAGTGTGAGTGGTACTGGTTAATGAGTGGTAGGTTAATGAGAGACACGACAGAGAAAAGGTTTGTTAGAGTAACAATTTTTATATGTATGTCTTTTGTGAAGATATCAGCGGGGAAAGACACCTTTCGTGAAGGTATGCATGTCTGTTCTATTTTGTTGTTTTTTGCGTGCTACTTGATTGCATAATTTTTTAAGACAACCCCAGTATTTCAAATATTTGGATTATGAAATTTCTAAATTTCTAAAAATTCTTTCAAAAAAAGAGTTAAAAGAATTACTTCATTGTTGTTAAACTTATCTGGTACATTGGTACATTTATAAATCTGTAAAAAAGGCCATAGATTTTCATAGTTAATATTAATATTCAATTTTACATCTTTGATACAGGGGTCTCTTCTCGAGAATGGATGGGAAGTTTTATGGATTCTTCAATAATTCTCACCTAGATCGAATATAATATTTGTCGGTGATGTTGTTCTTCCAGTTTTACACTACATAAATCACCTGTTCTTGACAGGTATGTTAACTACTAATTGAACAACTTGCTATTCAATACCACAATTACCTCCACAATACTCAATAACAATCGTTAGCTAAACCATAACCACCATATAAGTTTTTTAAACATGTTATCTGTTCATGGTTATACCAAGGCAAACTTTAAAAGCTGCAAGTAGACGGTTACCAGATTTTATACCAATGGTAGAGCACATGATTTTCACTCATGTGGTTGTGGATTCGACTCTGACAGATGGCATAAAACTTATATGGTTACTCTAACATAGGTGTATATTCTTCATCATCCATTGCAACAACTATGTAGGTTGTAAATATAATTTTTATGTTTTTGTGATCAACTTATGGTGTGGTCGCATGGTTTTGTTATTCATGGAATCTGGATCCAAAGCTGATGATGAGTCTGATTGGATGGGTTTTCATCATGTAATTCTTTGTTTCGTGTAATAAAGATCTTCTTATGTTTGTTTTTTGAAATGTCAACTGTGTTGTCAATCTTTCTGTGTTACTGTAGTAACTTGATTAATATTTTGAGTATATGGCTTGACATTTACTTTATAACTTTTAGGATGGGAATGTGAGTCTGTTACTTTGTGAGGCATGATAGCAATCCGTGATTATGTCCATTTCATCAAGGTATTTTCTGGGATTTAAATTGAGATACGTATTTTCGTTAATATATTTTAGATGAAAAAATCAGAAAACTTCCATATATATATATCTTTTTCGTAGGTATGTTTAGCGATTCCTTCATGCAGTTAATACTAAATTTAGCAAAAATATGCCTTAAAGGGAAGGCAGTTTCGTGGAGTCTAAGGTTTAGTGATTCTATCATTGGCAGTTGATGCTAAGTTTAGCAGAAGTTTGCGCTTATTATTGAATGAAAAAAGAAAAGCAATTGCGTGGAGATTAAGTTAAATGGGTATATATAAACTGCGGAGCTTCTGGATTTGCACGTTCAGATACGGTTCGTATAGAGTATCAGGCAATCGACAATAACCTCGCACTTTCGAAGGGTGGGGTGGAACATCAGAGAACAAGGTGGGTGGCGCTTTTTGATTTTTTTTTTCTTTTTTTTTTTAATTAATAAGCCGTCAGTTTAGAGTTGATTGTTGTTTTTGTTGAGATGGGTAATGGCTTAGGACTACTCAAACGAATCAAGTTCGTGTGCGAATTGCCAGTATATTGCCAATTGTTTTTTTTAATTATTAATTGGTTTTAGGGTTAGAACTATTTAGAGTTACCAAATGAATTGGCGTTTAATTTTCTCTTCGAACAAAAGCTTCGATTGTATGTACATGTTCATGACTGCAACTCTCTTTAATTATAAGCTTCGATTGTATGTACATGTTCATGACTGCAACTGTGTTAAATTATTGGATTTTATTGTTGATTGATCGTTTTGTGTGTTCTTTGTTAGTTCACACATCTGCGGGTACAGTTTACACACCATTCATCAATCTCGAACCAGACAAGAAAACTCATAAGGTTGTGAAAGCATTGGTATTAAAGGTTTGGAAATTTGTAAATAAGAACAGTGGAAAAGTATGGAGTAACGTTCGAGCAAACGCCAAACCCATTGATTCAGCCGCTTCTTTTTTTTTTTCGTATGACGGCTTGATCATTTTTTATGTGTGTGTTTGTTTGTTCTATGGATCTTTGCATTTTTCTTCCGTATTCTCTTGACAAGATATATCTGCGCTGTTTCTCTCTTTCGAAAACAGATCAGGTGATTTATTTATTTATTTATCTTGCTTTAAAGTTTGTTCATTTCAGAAACTAGTAGGGTTTTGCTGTGTGATAAAATTCGTTAATTATTTTGATACCCAGTGATTTATTTTTTTTATCAACAGTGATTTTTATTTGTGCATTATGGATAGGAGAGTATTGCTGCTAGCACTAATTTTTATTTGTGCATTATGGAAGGCTGTTTAATGCGGAGACTGAGGAATTCACCACCAGAGGACGTGGTGAAGAAACAAAAGGTAAGTACTATTCCTGAATTGTTTGGATTTCTCCATGGTCAGAGCTGGTGTGGTCAACTAATTAAACACTTCAATGGCACGTCAAGTAACGGAATTGATAGTGGAAAGAAATGGGTTGAAGCTTCTACAGTACATTGCACATGATATAAGCTGCGGAATCCCAAGAAAGCTATTATAGTGGTACTGGCAAAGGCGGTACACATTTCTTGCTTTTCCTTTCTGTATCAGATCATGGCCCTCAAACATGGTGTACCTGATCAATTCCGAGAGTAGTATTTTTCTTACCTTATCTTGATAATGGGTGTACAAAAGCAAACCGCAGCAGGTCTACTTTAGCAAAAGAAAAAGATCCGGTCTGGTGCATTGCAAACAATCTTCTCTTTCGCCATTGAATTTATCAAAAGATCCAATCTGGTGCATTACAAACAATTTTCTCTTTCACCGTTGATTCTGCCGACCTCCAACCTGAAAGTATAGAGGTTATTTGAAGATTACGAACGGTCATTATTGAGCGTTACATTTAAAGGAAAAAAATAAACTGGCTGGTGTTTTTTCTTTTCATGTGGCCTTAATATATTTTGATTTTAGTCTTATGTTAGTTGAAAACTTAGATGTTGGTACATGTGAAGGTGAATGAGAGTGTTTAGATGGGTTAGCAACTGGATGGTGAAAAAGAAGAGGTTGGTGGTGGAGATACCGGAGAAGGAGATGGATATGTGTTGCACAAAAAAGTAAAATTAATTCCATAACATGTAGTGAATTGTGACCATACCATCTTCCCCAAATTACATTACTGACCGGGACCTGTATTCATAGAAAGTTTTGTAATTCTTTCCCAATTGTTTTTTGTGCAGGAGGTCTTTTTGAGGGTTTTGGCATGACTTTTCTTATGGATATCTTGGCAGAAGCTATTGTTTCATATTTAACAAAAAAAAAAGGCTGATATAATTGATTCGTAAAGGAAAGATGATAAAAGCAAGGCCATGCTTGAAAGCTTGAAAGAAAATGGGGATCAGGATCTACACTTATTGTGATTAGTATACTTAGCTGGTCATTATACAGGTTATTGTTCATTCCAAGAAAAGGTAACTAAGAATGGCCTTACGTATATATAGGATACATAATAAAAATCTTGCCTAGGAATTGTGTGAATTAATGAACCATTATGAACTTGAGTGAAAAGAACTTATATTGAATTTGTAGTTGCATTGGAATTTGAATAATTTCGACACTTGATCTGGGTACACTTTCAGATGCACAAAATATAGTTGTTAGTTGTTAAAGAGGCTTTCTAGAGAGAAGAAATATAGGCAAAACTCAAGCCTTGACAAATTGTTATTTGTTTTTTTATCTTATGTTTTCTCTGTTTCTTTATATGGTACTTTAGTTCTTATGGTGTCTTTCATTGTGTGAAAATAGTGGCTTACTTCATCATTGGCTTGAGTGAATGTGTCGGTTCTTTGAAAAGTACTTATCTGGATCGCGGTATAGTAATATTGATTTGTAGATTTTTATATCATGTAGGTGGACTGCAGAACAGGACATTCAGTAGGTGATCCTTTATTTATATATCACTAACCTTTGTTTTTCCATATTGGAAAATTACAGAAGTGGAAGCAACGGTATCGGATTTGGTTTTTCCGATACCGTATTATCTTTGGCGAGACAATACTTGGTCTTGGTTTGGTCAAGTAGATCTTTCTATAATTTAGGCTTTGTAGAGCTTCTATTTTTGAGCTTCTATTCCAATTTTTAAGTAAGTTAGGTGACCAACATAGTTATGATGGAGTTCTGTACTTTCTCTGATAACGAGTTCCATAGAGCATCGTATGTGATCGTTCTATAATTTTTTTTTGACAACATTCTTCTGTTTTATCTTTTCTGTGATATTGCTATGCCAAGCTCTGTAATTGTGAATCATTGCAGTTTTCTACATCATGAGGAGAAGCTTTTTATGTTGCTTTATTCCGGAAACCACTTTATTTGATATGTTAATTGTAGATGTGAAGTTATATTCATTGAGGGTGTGGAGGCATTGTCTTAAGGAAAGTTTTTCTCCAAGAATTATCTTTTTGTGTAGTATAACTGAAAATTTATAGGTGCATTGAAATTTGATTTGGTCTTCTGTTGTACTTCTCGAGTGACTCCATCTGAGATAAATAAATGTAAATGAATTACTAGATGACTGTGCAGCAGTGTGACCGGCCAAAAATTTGGAAAAATTTGATCGGAATCAATATATGATTTGCGCCGGGAAAAAGAATCTAGGCTGGACCAAAGAGAGGTTAGTGATACTAATAATTCTCATCAAACTCGGTACGCGGAAGATGCCAATATTAATATTTTGAATTTACTTTAATTTCATCGTGATATATCAAATTATTTAATTACAATCTAATCTTATTTCGGAGACTATTTAATCGCAAATTGCAATCTAATATCATTATGGAGATTAATGAAAAGAAGTGTTTTTTTAGATGTATCTCATTGAGATTGGATGAAAAGAAGTGTTTTTTTAGATGTCTGTTTTTAAAAAGAATTTTGCGGAAATTGATCAATGTTAGTTGATGCGTTGATTACATTGTGTTTGTCAACTAGGACTCCTATGAGGCGGTGCCGGGTGAATCCCCGCCACACTAAATGGGGGTCAATTCCCATTGCGTTGCAAACATAAGATTGGCTTATTATCAGGTATCGTGTTAGTGGTTAGTAAAATATTAATAGGATAATAAAAAGGTTTTTTATAATAGATTTTGCGGATTAAAATGTTATATTTATATAATAAATACATTTTTCTGGACATAGATCGACTAAAAAGAATTTATGATAAAGTAAAGAAACGACCATGACATGCATGCCAACGTTAATGGAACTGGATAAACATGATGATGAAATGGACTAGATTATGGAGAGGGATCCTGAAATGCCAACGTTGGTCGAGATAGATGAAGAAGGCAATGAAGTGTTTACTTCTTAATGAAGTGTTTAGATAGTATAAGCATTTATTTATAAACATAATTATTACTCCGTCAACATATTGTTTAAATTTTTTTAAACCAAAAACCAATCATGGCGATTTTAAACTAAATGGATGCAATCTTATAATTAACAGTGCTACAATGTCATTCTTTTTTGGGCACCGGTGCTCATCTTGGATAAGGCCTATGAAGTTGTATCATGGAACTACGCTTAAGTAATAGTTCAAACACCACCAACAAACATGTAATGCTGATTAGGCGCTACGCCAAATTGAATTTGATATGATCTGTTAAATTGATCACCTTAAATCTCGACATAAATAAAGTTATCTCTTCAGTAACACTGCAAGCACACTTCTTGCATTTCATATTTCTTATCATTTTTTATTGAACATTACATTCACAAATTTGCATGTGATCTGTATATCTTCCAAAACTTTTACTAATAAAGTCGTTGGATAGTTTAAATTTGTTAATAAAAAAAGGTTGGACAAAAATATATGTAATTATGCTCAATTGTAAATAAATATAAGCATATGGTTTACAATACCAAATTTAATTCATCAAATCTTCATATACCTAAAATATACGGTTCCCTATCCTTTTAGAGAGTCAAACTAATCTAAGACTGTTCAAAAAAAGAATAAATCTAATGCATTTGACCACGGGTGCGGGGCGAAGCCCCGCCACTCCCATCAGCCCCGGTGCGTAGCACGGGTTACATACTAGTGTTATTAATATCAACTTAAAAATTTTACTAAATATCTTTTATAAGGTAAAACGAATTTGACTTATATTTTTTGGATGATTTTTAAGGTAAAAGATAAATATACATTCGAAAATATACTATGAGTTTGGTTTCAAAATATCATTAGTAAACAAATATTACCATAAATAACGTCATGATTTTTATGTCCTTAACTTGCTAAAATTTTGTAAATACAGATCAAATATGTAGATATTTTATATATTTTTAGATATAAATTTATATTACATCCAAAATAAAAACGTTTTATTTATGGGTTTGTCATTGATACTTCTATTTAAAAGCATTCGATGAAGAGACTACTTCATTTTTCGAAGCCTCTCTATAGAATTATAGATACTCTTCTCCATGAAGAACAAGTCGAAAGTTTTTAATTTATATTCGATTAGGGATTTTGCAATATATAGTGTTTCAATAGTTGTTTTCTTTTTTATGATTTGTGATTTTGACTCGCTGTTTTATTGATTTGTTAACAGGTGCACAAACTAAAAATTTATTGATTTGTTAACAGGTGCGCAAACTAAAATTCTCAACCAGTTGTGAGTTTAATTTCTCAATATTCTTTGCTTTCGATTTTATGTTTTATGTTTGTTTTATTGATTTATTAACAGGTGCGCAAACTAGAATTCCCAACCAGATGTGAGTTTAATTTGTCTCTATTCTCTTTGCTTTCGATTTGTTGTTTTGTGTTCGTGTTGTTTTTGGTTTGTAACTTTCGATTTTGAAGATTTAATTAGGGTTTACTCTGAGTATTCAATTGTTTTGATTTCTTTTATCGGGATGGGGAGAGGATCGGAGGGCGATATATTAACATAGGCAGATAAGTTCACTGGATTACCTATTGTCCACAAGAATTCTCAAGAACAAGGATCTTTTTTGTAATTATAAATTATGTTACCAAATTTTGATGTATTACTAATTTTTTGGAGATTAGTTTTGATTTATGAAGTGCTTAAAGTAGAGGAAAACATTTAGGGAAAGGAAATACATTACAGGGCTAAACTAAAGGAGGTAGGCTACATTTAGTATATTTGGAAAATACCAGGTTTATTAAGTTACGTATATATTTATATTAGTTTGGGATATTTGAAATGAGAGTCCTAAATTGAATTTCAACGGCTGAGTATTAATTTCATATTCGTTAAGTATTAATTTCATATTCTTTAATATAATTTACCAAAAAATAATATTGTAAATATTTTGCGAAAACGAATCGATAGTAAATATTTTTTTATCTTCTTAGATTATTTATTTTTGGTAAGTATAAATTTAATTCCAATAATCTAAGCAAAAAGATTGGAGAAGGAAAAATCTTTAGAATTTCTTGGGAGATTTAAGAAATAAATGATTCAATTTTTTTAAAATAATATTATTAAATTAATACATAAAATCTCTTTATAAACTACACAGAGCTTTTGGTTGGCAGCCTAGCAACAAGCTGAGCCCCAACTCCTCTTTAAGAAATTAATTCCAAAAATAATAATATTCACTCATGTGTAAAAACGCTTGAACAAATGTCACATCTTTTTTGTTCTTTTATGATTTGTTCCACATATGCTTGCAAAATTTCTTCTTCTGATCGGTGGTTATTGTTTATTTTTGCAGGATACAGAAGAATTCAATCCATAAAGCTAATTTTCTTCTTGGAAATTAGCTTAAGTCATTTTTTCTTTTCCTTTTTACTGTTTTGTAAATATTAGTTCTTAAGAGGTTACGAGAGATGTTCAAGTTGTTGTTTTACTGCAATAGTCTCGGGGCAACTCAAAACAATCTATATTTTCTTTCGATTTTTGTCTGCTTCAAGGTAATCAAATCTTCTTTGGTTAGAAATATGTTTATGACCTTTCTAAATTACTACTTTTTATACTTTCAGGTGGTTGTTGGTTTTATTGTTCAATTCAGTTATTACTTTCGTAGATCATAACACCGTGTTTGAGATTTTTTCTGTTGATTACTAGGATATGACGGCACGGGCTTTAATCTGTTATTGCTGTCAGAAATTCACGTATCCATCCTAGGCAGATCTAAATTTTGTAACAAATTCGTCTATGTCAGTAAGAGAAGGCGATTTATAGGTTTGATATTTTTCCATTTAAAAAAAAAATCATAAAGAGAAATTATTTAAAAAAAAATGTATTTGGCATGCAAGGAATAAAAGAGTTGTCCATGAAGTTGAAAGATATAATCCTAATCACCAAAATTTCTCTCAAAATTCTAGTCCAAAATTTTCCCAAGGAATTTCTGGTTTTGTTGGGCTACATTAATTGAGTGAGTATGATACTAAAAAGTAACAGTAGCTTCTACCCAGTCTTCATCACCGCCGCCTCTTCTAGGCATTTCTCACATTCTCTGTCGTTTTCCAGTAGTCCCAGTGCCAAAAAGTCCACTTTGTTCCATGCTCGGGATATCATGACTGGAGTCATCCAGACTCCCCCTTCCGACATGTTTGTCAGCTGATTAAAGCTCTTGTAGGTGCTTTTTAGGAAAGTTTTGGAGGGGCTACAGCTGATAATAAAAAAATGTATATTCTTATTTATCGAATTATTTATTTGGCACGTTGTCCTACCTTAAGACCAGATAAAATATTTTTTAAGAGAGTCTTTAAATAATTGAGTTTAATCGATTTTCTGCCACCTGGTATTAGGGTAAGAGATGTAGGTCTAAGCAGTAGGGTGTGGTCACCAAAGATAAGTGGCAAAAAAAAAAAAAAACATTTAGTATGTGAATCGGAAATTTGAGAAAGGAATGTGATCATAAGGGAAACTATTGTGAGCTTTGTATAGGCCAAACCGTGTGTATCATAAATAAATGGAAATTTTATTTGGTTTGGCTTCCAATTTTAGGAAACCAAATATGAGAAGAAACCCAATGTGATAAACTTGGTTTTGTGTTATTTAGTTTGTCGCGCGCTACTGGAAACCAAATATGAGGGCCGTAATTACTTCTTGATAATTACGGATAATATGTTTTATGTTATAAAATTTATTACAGTTATAGAATAAGACGTAGCAAATTATAACATTTAGGTTCAAAGGCCTAAGCCCTTGTTTCTTAGCCATTCAAATCAGAACTGAAATGGTCAAAAGATTGTTGCTGGATCAAGGGTGAGTTTGTTCTCGCTATTGCCAAATGCAATATTAGTTTCTCAATTCCTTAGACGTATGTCCTATTAGATTAAAATGTAGATAAAGACATTGCTACCTCACAATTAGCAGGAATCTGGGTCGTTTATGCTTCCCATTTTTATTAGCTTTTACATTCGCATGATGTATTGTGAGGGCGTAGCTACATGCAACGGCTTTGCCAATGAAACTGATACAATGCTCTGTATTATAGGGTTAATTGTATTGAAGGCCTTCAGAAGGTGTGTAATATATTACTACTTTTCTAAATTAGTGAGCCTGTCACCATCAAATGTTTCTTCATAGAACAGACGGATTTTAATGTTATTGGCACAATTGAGGTCTGTTGAAAACAGTACAGATTGCAACACTAATATACAATATTATTACTACTCGGTACAGATGGATATCATCATGAACTGAAGTGAGTTTGTACTTGTTTTTGGTAGATCCTGATCTACTCATGAATATTGCTGCTCACTTGGAGCATGTATGTCTTCTCTCGTTGATTCTCTTTTTCTTTTTCTTTTTTGATTGATCAGGAGATAACGTGTTTTTTCTTCTTGTTGTTGGGTTTAGGGCCCTAAAAATTCTACCATGTTCAGAATAATAATATGCCGTGCAATTGTGGCTGACCATGTGCATACTGTAATATGCTTTGGTTGGCGTCAAAATGTGGAAGAGGTATAAATCCTTCTACTGAATTGTCTCTTAAGGAGACTCAGCTTCATAGATTTGATATGTATCCCAACATATTCATGCTTTTATAGATGGAACGGTGCATATATCTCACTGCCACAAATTCAATGTGCTTAATACCGGTACAATTTCACAATTACCATAGTCACCACTTGAACTGATTTTGTATCTTCCATTGAACCAATTTCATGGACTAAAACTTCCCAACTCACTGGAAAAGTTAAAGAAAATTTGGAAAAAGTTACACAACTTAGAGTCATCTGACTTGTATGTCAGTTTAGAGGAAACCTCAATTTCGGTGCATCTTCATGAAACATACATTAAACAAAGGCGCTTTGTAAAATTAAAAAAATATATACTTGCTGCTGAAAAAAAAATTTGATCTAAAAGGATGATTATAATTGTACTGTGTAAATTTCGATAACATAGCATCTAGGATGACACATTTTTAAGACTGCATACAGTTCTATAATAGTACCAACCATTTTTCTTAATGGTTGTTTGCAGCAAAGAAAACACAACTAAGTCGATTGAAAAAAATCACAACTTAACAATATCATCGAATAAGTTAACAATGGTTGTGCAGTTGCTACACAAATTCCGATTAGCGTTACACAATCCCAAAAATTCATTTTTTTCCTGCAGTAACCCGAAGTTAAAAACATACACACTCTGTGTTTGAATAAGGGAACTAATATTAGATTGTTTAATTCCAGCTAGAATTCTTTTTGACCGATCAAAAAAAAATCCAGCTAGAAATTTACGCTACACCCGGCATACCATTTGGCCACCAATAATTCAGAAATTGTCTTCCTGTTGTCACGCAGCAAAAGTGCAGCTGTCGAGTAATCTTCACATTTACACTGTTGTATAGAAAAAATAAAAGCTCAAGATCAGCAACCTTCTAAAGTTCTGAATTGAACATCTTGTATGGTAAAAATATTTTGATGAACATTTTAGCACACTTGTACCTCAAGTTCTGAAGATTTGGGTCTCGCTCTCGCATAATGGATAGTTGTCCATTTGCTCTCTTAATTTCTTGTAGAGTTATTTGGCTTGTGTTTTTTTTTTTTGAAAAAAGAAGGTTGTATTTTTTTATTAGGCTTGTTAGAAGTGAACAATAATAAAAAGTGAACAATAATAAAAAAAAAATAGGAACAGCACTAATGCTACGCAGAAGGTGATGTTTTGAGTGCTTACGGGTAGGATATGTGTTTGCAGCACACATGAATCTAGTTCTGCAAAAGCAGTAAATGAGAACTTATGCCGTGGTATTTTCTCTGTGGTGGAACCCAGTGCTTTAACCTCGGTATTCCACTAAAAAAGGATCGTGAGTCATTTCTAGCAGGGCTGAATATTTTCTTTTCAGCCGCAAGATTCCATTTTCCAAGTGAATAAGTTACACCCTCGTGGTGTAGCGGCTCAAATTTACATATAAGCTTTTTAAGAATAACCCCATGTAACTGATCTTCCGGTGACAGAAAAAATGTTAGATAAAGTAGTTGGAGGAAGAGACTGGCAAAGTCGTCATTATGCAGAACATGTAATTGGCACTACTTACATAACAGGATTATCAAGACATAGTTTTTCCATAGTTAAATAAAAACAACATGAATCAAACAAAGGGGATAAGCCTAAAGCAGGGCTTGAAAAAAATACCTGGTGTTTGAGCAAGAGACATAGGGCAAAGTAGTAGGTGTAGTCACCAAAGATAACAGTGGTATGGTATGTTTTTAGCTTGTGAATCGGAAATTTGAGAAACGAATGTGATCAGAAGTGAAACAACTATCGTGAGTTTTCTATACCAAACTGTGCGAATCAAAATATAATGAATTTGAATTTGTAACCGTTCTCATAATCAATGGCAATCTGTAACGGTTGTAGCATTGAAATTGAATATTAAATCCATGGCATCATTAATAATAAGAAGAAAATTTGTTTTAGACATCATTATTTCGATCGTGACCGTCCTTTATGTGCCTAAACTGTATATCTTAAAACACATATTAGTTGCTCCATCTTGATCGTCATTTATATATCCAAACTATAGATAACCGTCGATGTAGGAAAACACCATTGTCCCTTATAATATAGATGGTGTTGCGATTCAAAAGGCTAAAAAAGGTCATTTTGATTGAGATTTTTTTATACTAAAAATAGCTTAGGAATTTTTTTTGACTAGAATCTCAATTTGATTATGTTTCCACACAGCAAACAGAAAAACTAACAAAGCTATGGGTGATCACGAGAAACTACCAGAGATTTGATCTAAACTCATTAATTCGGTAAGGAATGAAATTGCATTTGTTCTGGTAGTATGCCCATGAGTTCGTTCTTTAAATTACCCCAGGAATTACAACAACTTTCAGTTGGTTTTTGCAATATATATATCCAATTATCTACAGTCAAATAGTATTATGATGGAATCATCCAGGTTCCAATTAATTGAGATGCAAAAAAGCCTATTATACTTATGTACAAAATTAAAAATATTAATAGACTCATTTTGAACGTTGGAAAAACGTATTATGCTCAAAACAAAATGGAATATAAAACACGAAAAATAGACAACAAATGATGGTCAGAATTACTAAAAACAAATGCAAATCAAATACGCCGAACACTTTCATAGTGTTAATTTTTGTTTTAAATTGGTAACAGATACAATGAAAATTTTTGTACGTACTTGGGAGTAAGCACTATTGAGTTGAGCTTAAGGCATTGTTTTTCTTACAACTTTTTATGACTACAAATGCAATTCACTGTTCGACCGCAGTGGGTACATATACAATCCATCATGTGATAATAAAATTAAGTTGGACTAACTCAAGAAACACTAATATATGAAGATATTTAAACTTAATTAACAAAAAAAATTAACAAATGTGGAACGGGCTACTTACTATGTAAACACATTATTATGTAGTATAACCCACTCATACGGCTTGCTTAGATACCCTACTTCACAGTGAACAAAAAAACTTTTACAAGTACGTACTTTTCGTGTAATTCAAAAGACGTGTGTGATTGGGTGCACTATCTCATCCTATAATTCATTGAATGGGTATCCATAACTCGATGCAACCAACTATAGTTATTCAGCTAAACAATTGAAATTGAGCAACTATTTTCCAAAGTCAACTCCCACCTATACATGGAGTCATCTTATAGTATTAGATACAACGTATAATGGATTTTTTGTGAGACAAACCCTACAGGAGCTTTCCGCTGTTTGGTTAAGTGATTTCCATGCTACAAATATTTGAAGAATTTCAAGGTAGAGATAACATTCAAAACTATATACTCTATGTTTGGGGAAAAAAATAACTTTAAATTGAACTTCCACAAATGTGAATAATCATAGGAGATATCTCTCCATTGGTCCATTAAGGAAATGAGAGTATATACAAATCTCAACATATCAGAGACAGAATAATACAAGGAGCTTACCCTCCTTCCATTGGATGGGGCAGCTCAAAACGATCAAAATTCTCTTCAGATAATCAAAATTTTCTTTGGTTAGAAATTCATATGTTAAATACCTTATTATCCAATTATCCTTTTTTTTTTTGGTTTGTTTTGCATAAAACCATTACAAGAAATAACAATGCTATGTTGACGCCCAATAATCTTGGGATTTATCCTTTCTATCATCAGGATTGATGTGTGGGGAAGTAGATCCTCTCTCTCTCTCTCTCTCTCTCTCTCTCTCTCTCTCTCTCTCTCTCTCTCTCTCTCTCTCGGTAATAATTTTGGGTTGAAATACCGGGATACAAAGCCTTTTCCTTAAATAAAAAATTGCATATCAACCATAGTTTAATTTTAGGGAGTTGGACGTTTAATTCTGAACTCAAGTACGTATATGATTTCTGAAAAAAGATATATCAGTGCATTTCCTTGATTACGACTTCTACGACGGGAAGCGTTTCATATGCTTTGCATTATCTAGAGTTTGCAATATATATTATATGAATATCATATTTATTTTTGGTATCTCTATTGTAACTATTAATACAACTATATGATGAGTGTGATTTTTTAAGGAACATTTGATTTGGACGCTTTATTCTTAACGTAAGTATATGATTTCCAAATAAAGATATATCAACGCATTTCCTTGATTACATATTCTTTGAAGGAAAACACTTCATATGCTTTCCACTTTTTAGAGTTGACAATCGATTTTATATTCCTTTTATTTGTATTTTGTAATATCGGGTATTGATACAATTATAGAGTTTGATTTTTCATTTAACTACAACAAGTTGAGTTGGATGCTTGATTTTTAACCCAAGTATATATATATGATTTGTAAAGATAGACATATCAATGAATTTCCTTGATTACATCTTCTTCCATGGGAAGCACTTCGTATGTTTTGTACTATTTAAAGTTGTCAATCTATTTATATTAATATCATGTTTCTTTTTAGCGTCTCTAATATCATATATATTGATTAATACAATATAGTGGGTGTGATTTTTCATTTAACTACATGAAGTTGAAGCATTGATATATCTTTATTATATTCGACAGGAAACACTCCATGTGCTTTGCAATTTTTAGAGTTGGCAATTCATTTTATATTAATATATCATTTTTTTAGTATCTTTTAAATATCAGACATTGATGCAACTATACAACGAGTGTACTTTTCATTTAACTACAATGAGTTGAGTTGGTTTCTTGATTTTTGACGTAGGTACACGAGTTTTCATTATATTTCCTTCGATGGGAAATACTTCATATGCTTTGCACTATTTAGAGTTTGCCATCTATTTTATATTAATATCGTGTTTCTTTTTAGTGTTTCTAATATAACTATTGATACAACTATATAGTGGGTGATTCTTTTAAGTGTTTCTTCTTCATTTAACTATATGAAGTTGGAACCCGGAGGAACAGTTGAGTTGGAAGGACGCTTGATTATTAGCGCAAGTGTATGATTTATAAAGAAAGATATATCGGTGTATTTCCTTGATTATATCTTCTTCCACGGGAAGCACTTCACATGTTTTTCCTTGATATAATAATATAGTGGGTGTGATTTTCATTTAACTGCAAGGTATTGGAGCCTGGAGGAGCAGTTGAGTTGGTGGGTTGATTCTTAACACAAGTATATGATATGGTTGTAAGGTAGGTGGGGAGTGTATAGCAGGTGAAGTACGAACAATATTTGGCCGAACTGGAAGCCATCATTGGAGTTTTGATGCAGAAAATTATTATGACTTTATTTCTTTACTTTTAAGTTGCAAAAATGGATTAAGCAAGAAATGAATATTCTAAAATCTAGCAAGACTAAATGTCGTTATAGTGCCACTGGATTAAAAGACTTCAAATCAATCCTTACCAATTATTTTTAGAGTACTGATGTTGGTAATGTTATGAAATAATTATTGATTTCAAAAATCGGTATGATTTTCCAAAAGTATTATCTTTTAGTGGATTTATTAATCTTGAAAACTTTAAACAGTATGTAATTGATGAATTTAGTTCCAACTGCTTATATACTAAATTAGGATTGATGGTTTCGTTATGCACTACAGTTATTAACTGGAACCCTTTCTGGGACAGGTGCGGGTGAAGCCCCGCCTCACCAAGTGGGAGTCAATTCCCAAAGTACTAGGTGTTTAGGTATCATGTTGGTTAATTAGTAGTTTTTAGATAATATTAATTATTTAATTAGTAGTTAAGAATTTATTTTGTTTAAGGTTTGTGATTAAATGTTTTGAATTAATGGACAAGATTATTATTAGCACTTTTGATTTATCTACCATAGAATTTAATAAATCGACCTCGATGTTCTTAGTTACTTCCATGAGTTATCAAGGCTTGCAATGTTGAACATTTTATATTTGTTTTTAGTATGTGAGGTCAATCAGGTTTATTGCTTTAGTATTTAGAGTTTAAACTATTTTACTTTTGAGATTACTTAAATTTATTTATTTTAGTTTATTTGTAAAATATATTACTATTTTATTAAATTGCTTGAAATTAGTTTTTAAAACTATGTGAGATCTTAAGATGATAATATAGGGGAACTTTTTCTCTAGCCCATTTCATTTTTTTCCTATATGACAAACCCATCATTAAATTACTGTATATTTAAAACCCATAATTAGTTTTAGTGCTACTAATTTTACAAAACTAACCTTTTATTTTATTAATTTTTTTTATCCCGGTTATCTAGCTATATATATATATCTAATTTGTTTTTGGATGAAAACAGTCAAAACCATAAATTCGGTGTTAATAGTCAAAACCAAAAAAATTGGAAAATCCCTAAAATTAAGCTATAAATTTGGTGAAAACAGTCGAAACAAAGAAAGTTGGAAAATCCCTAAAATTAAGCTTACCTAGTTTATCTCGCCCTCATCATCTTCTCTTTTATCACGACCTCATCATTTTTTCTTCCATTAATTTGTTCTTCTTTCTTCAAGCTAAAAAAACCCCAAAGCTCTTGTGTGGTTGTGTTTTCACCTGTTAATTCTTAAAACAAACACAACCCTATTATCACCTTCTCCGTAGCTTTCCGTAAGTTATCTTCTTTATTTTTCATTCATTTATGCTTCCTATTTATTCGTTCATTTATCACCATATTGTATTGATTGCTTCAAACTGGTCGATCTGGTTTCAACTCAAATATTCATGCATGTTTTGACTGTGAAATTAATTTTAATTTAACGGGTTTTTATATGAAGGGTTAGTTCTAATCATACATGATTGTTTGTATTGCGTCTATATCATCGTATTTGGTGATAGTTTGTTTTCTTCATTGATATATATGTCATATGTGATAGTTAAAATTATCGTTCATATTTTGTGATAGTTAAATTCATCACACCGAATGTTGTTTTTTACGTGATAGTTAAATTTATCAGCAATTCTAGTTTTGTCTACTCTATGATTCATCTCCAAAGTTGTTGCACTATACCTTAGTGAAAGAGGTATCATCCCATGCATGTTTTGATTGTGAGATTTTTTTTTATTTGACAATTGTATTGCATCTATTGTTATTATCAATTTTCGGATGTCGATCATATGTGGTGAAAACTTGTTTTCTTCATTGGTATATATGTGATAGTTAAAATTATCAGCAATTTTTTTTTAATAATTAAATTTTCTTATTTTTTCATTTATATCATGGTCATGACTATCAATCTATCTTAGCGAAAGGAAGACGACGAAAATACTCCATGATGAAGAAGTTGATCCTAGTGAATCTATTTTCGACAATGATTTCCAGATAATGAAGAAGAAAAGAAAAACCAAAGGCTTAAATGGCCTACATTTTTATTTTTTTAAGCGGATGTGATTGTTCATAATTTAGTTAAGAAGTAGCTTATACACTCTCATTGACGTATCAAGTATTGTGATAGAAGTAGCTTGAAGTAGCAGATGTGATTGTTCATTTGCTAAGGTTGTGACAATTGAAGTTATCACCGAATGCGTAATTGTCAATTATTTTGTCGTGTGCTTTGAAATGCTGTGGACGTATCATTTGCGAGGGTCATTTGGTTGGCTGCAACACAACACAATACACACTCAAGAGCCACTTGATCTCGACAACAATGTACACTAATAATTGTAATACACTAAGCAAACTGCAAAAAGGATAGCAGAAAAACAATCTTTGTTTATTGGTGGACTCATGAAGGTTTAGATGATCCGACCTTGCCTTAACGGGCAGTAACGGAAACTAGTATCAGACTTTGAAACTAAAATGCAAATTCATGACATTCACGAACATTTAGAGTGGTTAGAAGTGAAAAATAATGTCAGAATCCAAAATGCGAAGGCATGACAATAAATCACTTTCAGAGTAGATAATCGGTTCATAACTGGCCTCCATTTACCTGGTAGATATAATATATAGATATGAAAATTCAGTTTGTTCGCAAAAAGCGTCCCCGTGCAATATATATTATTCACAATCTAGTGAAAATTGTCATTATCACAGAAGTGAAAACAATAATCTTCACAACCTAATGAAAATTATCACATTTGATGATAATTGCAATTACCACGGACGAAGTAATTTTCATAATTATCACACAAAACGGTAATGCAATTTACAATCAATGTTAACCACTATATAAATACATACATTATAATGCAATTTACAGTCATTGTTAATCACAATCAGCAAGTATACATCACCATGGAGATTAATTATGAATAGGAAAATTATGTACTGTGAAAAAATACATGGTGCAAAAGAAGATTTGTACCAAAGTCGCCATAAAGTCTGTGAAGAGTGAATAGTTGAGAAAAAAAGAAGAAGACTAGTACCAAAGCATAAGAAAAGTAAATAGTTAGAAATCTTTGAATAAAAAAAGTAAACAGTTAGAAATCTTTGATAATTCATGATGCAGATTGAGATTAGAGATGAACAATAACAATGGAGTCGTGTAGCTAAAGAGAAAACACGACGGAAAAATAGGGAACAAATTAGTCGACCGAGTAAAAAGGAAACAAATTAATTGACCTAAGATATTGCCAAATATTCTTCCACGGAATCTAAAAATTTATTATTAAAATTTTAGATCTAACGGATCAAATTTAAACCAGCAATAAATAATGGTAAAACACTTATTTCCAATAAAATACGCCTATAACTAATCAACCGATTATTATGGATTGTTTAAAAAAAAATGATTTGGATAAAGGTTAATTTAGTCATCTTAAAAATGTGAAAATATATATTTAATTTAAAACTACTAATCACAACCGTAGATCTTATCTTTTGGGCTACAGATATATACCATCTTAATGATGGGTTTTTAAAAGAGAGAGGAATCAAACTTGGGTTTGTCAGAAATTTCCACATAATAGTATTATACGTTTGATTAGTAGAAATTTTTAGTTACATAGTTTTAATTATTATTTTTAATTTGGTGGATAGTTCTATAGTAGAAACTCTATAAATTAATGTTGTTGGGACCACCAAAATAATTAAGCGAGAGATTAATTAACCGATAAATTAATAATTATGAACTTATAGAGAAATTTATTATCAAAGAATTATTTTCTAAATACTGTAGAATATTAAATTCTTCAAAGCACCCTTCAATCTCCCGCTTTGCTTTATTGTAAACTTCAATTAACTAATAACACAAGTTTGATCAAAAAGCTGGGTAAGTTCAATGAATGTCAAGATGTCCAGAATATCCGAAAGAAAATGAAGTTATGCAACTATTGACTGATGAAGATATAATTAAGAGTGTTATGGGAACTGATAAAAATGGGAAAGAAGGTGATGAAAGTTCTACAATATATCCCCCTTCACGAAACGAGATCGTTAAAGCAGTAATCACATTGAATAATTTCTTGTGGAGCTATGAGAGAACAATACCAGAAATTCTAACGATGATAAGAAAAATTAGAGATGAAATTTAATGTGATATTGCTTTTAACATAAAACAAAAGACAATTGAATCATTTTTCAAAAAATCTTCATAAATCATTAATGTATTGAATATATATATATATAATTATTAATTTATATTTCATATGGGGCCTACATAGATAATCAAAAAATATTATTTTTTATTTTTAGCGAATTATTAATTTGGCACGTTGTCCCCGACTTGAGACCGGTTAAAAATATTATCTTAGAGTTTTATTAAATAATCGAGTTTTTACTGTATTAGAACTTGATTTCAGAGAGTTTAACAACATCTCATAATTAAGTTTATTATATTTAATTGGTGAATAATTTTTTTCAGCTGTTAATCTACTAAATGATAATTGGTGTTTTCATTATACACTGCAGTTGTTAATTGGAACCCCTTCTTGGACGGGAAGCACTTCATATGCTTTGCACTTTTTAGAGTTGGCAATCTATTTTATATTAATGTCTTGATTTTTTTTTGGTTTCTCTAATATTAGATATCGTTATATATATAATGGGTGTGATTTTTCATTTAACTTTTAGAAGTTGGAGCTTGGAAGATTAGTTGAATTGGTCCATTGATTCTTAGAGCAAATATAAGATTTTCGAAGAAATATAATTCAGTGCATTTTCTTGATTATATCTTTTTTGACGGGAAGCACTATGTATGTTGTGCATTCTTTAGAGTTGGCAATTTATTTTATATGAATATCTTTTTTCTTAGTGTCTCCAATATAAGATATCGATACAATTGTATAGCAAGTGTGATTTATCGTCTAACTACCAATAATACTGATATTGACAATGTAATGAACTACTTAATGATTTCAAAGGTTGGTATAATTTTCAAAAGTATTTTCTTTAAGAAGATTTCTTAACCTCCAACATTTTAAGCAATGCGTAATTGGTGAATGATTTGGTTCCAACTGTTAATCTACTAAATGATAATTGTTTTTTTCATTACACACTGCAGTTGTTAATTGAGACCCCTTCTTAGATGGGTGAGTACTTTGGTTCCAACTGTTAAACTACTAAATGATAATTGGTGTTTTCATTATACACTACAATTGATAATTGAGACCGCTTCTTGAACGGGTGTGGGGATCAATTATCTGTATACCCGGTGCGTACACGAGTTAAATACTAAAAAAAAAAAAATCTAATTATGCTTTAGTAGTTTATTTAAATCTATTTATTTTAGTTTATTTGTAGAATTGATTACTGTTTTGTTAGATGGCTTGAAATTAGTTTTCAAAACCATGTGAGATCTTTAGATTACGATAGTATTATATATTTGATTATTAGAAAGTTTTAATCGTTAATTGTCAATTTGTTGGATAATAATTTCTAACAATAGCTTATTAGAACTCTTATCAGGATGGATGCGGGGCGAAGCCAGTAGACATGACCTATGGTGTAAGCAATTCCAGCGGTCCCGGTGCGTAGAACGGGTTTCAAACTAGGATGTTAATGATTCAAATGTTAACAATAAATTTTGACAATAGGAAATACATGCCTCTGATAGAACTTGGTGTTCCAAAATTTTCAAACCAAACAAAAGAAGAATTAATGTTTGAAAATCGTACAACAATCCTGAAAGCATTGGAACTGTTACATGATGGGGGATAAAAATATGGTAAGTTTTAATAAGTAATACCAAACTAAATTCTTTTTCATGATTAAAATTAATTTTTAAAAAATATGCAATGTATAGGGAGCAACCTTCACAATAAAAAGCGATTGTTGGGTTTCAGCCAGGATCTCTGTGGTATTATATGGCATGTTCGACATGCAGAATAAAACATGTGTACATGGAAAAGAAGCCTTGGTGCAATGGATGCGCATCCATGGTGAAGACACCATTGCCATGGTAATAATTAAATGAAAGATATTTTATTAATAACAAAAATGCACAAGAACATGACAAAACTAACAAATACTTTGTAACAGCTGCATACCTAACATGGTTGTGCACGACGGCCATAGAGGTGTTATTGTAACCGCAATGGGGCAAGTAGCAGAGATAGTCGTGGATAACGTCAGAGTAACGAAAATGATGGCATTACCAATAGTAAATGTGCAGGTAAACCCTTTAATTTCAAATATCAAATAAATATTGTTTGTAAAAATTAAACAACCTTCTAAAAGATGTATTTGTATTGCAGCAAAACCAAGTATAATGTATGGAAGAAATATTAAAAGCAATAGGAAAAACAATGATCTTCAGGATCGTACTCCAAGAAGGGAATTTTGTCTATCAAAGTCTATGTGCACATGAAATTTTTGATTATAATCATGATCTAGAAAAAGAACATGAAAAGGTTATTATATATTAACAGTATCTCCTCTCACTACTAACATTGTAAGTAGTAAATTAAATGTCCCATAACATAACGTAAAAAATAAACTTGAATGTATACGAGAATATAATTAAACACACGTGAAGAGCAAAGTACATTATCCAGGAAAAAAATAACTCAAGACACCATCTAAAAAAAAAGACCACAAGAGAAAGCACGACATCATAAGCAAACGATGATGAACATGATGGTGAATTGGGCGAAAGGGATCCTGAGATGCCACCATTGGTCGAAATAGATGAACATGGCAATGAAGTGCTTACTTATGAATAAGATTACAAATAAGCGAGATTTTTTTTTTTTTTTGAGTATGCGAGGTTTCAATCAAGTTCATGCTTTACTATAATGCTTTAGTATTTAGAATTTAAACTATTTTGCTTTTGAAATTACTTAGATCTATTTATTTTAATTTATTTCTTGAGTTAATTCCCGCTATATTAAATTGCTTCGAAATTAGTTTTCACAACCATAAAAAGTGTAAATTATAATTTGATTATTATAAAGTTAAAATTACATATTTTTTATTATTAATGTGTTGGATAATATTCTATAATAGTTTTATTAGAACTCTCATTAGGACGGGTGCGGGGCGAAGCCCCGCCTCAATGGATAAAAACCAGCGGCGTAATAAATTTCGATTGTCCCGGTGCGTAGCACGGGTTTCCAACTAGTTACAACTAAATTACTCAATCAAAAAAAAAATACAAAATCAATGATGGTTTATCGAAAACTACCCTTCAATGATGGTTTATCGAAAACTACCCTGATGCGTGTAGGAAAGTTAAATTCTATGGTTCTCGATTCAATCTCCAGCATCTCCTTCCCTTTAATTTAAAGGACAACTTAGTCATTTGCTAATCACTAGGGCATCGTTTATCCCTCTACACTAGATGGCCTAATCCTTTGGATGGACTAGTAGTCCCTTTCCCTTACAAGTCAAATGGTCTGTCAGTGGAATAGTCTTGGGCTGAAGTCAAATTAAAAAGATTGGGCTTCAACCCAATGCTGTTTTAGCCCGGAAATCAAGATATTTAATCACACAACAAGCAAAAGAGAGTATAATTAATCACACAACAAGCAAAAGAGAGTATAAACTTGTGAGATTTGTATGAGAAGCTGCATTAATCCAACCGAATCATCTTCAGTTATCAGTTCCTCAGGAAAGAACTGTCTGTAAGCCGATTCTAGAATAGGCCTCACATATGCATGGTTCTGCAATTTTCTTGTAATTCCTCCCTAGCTGCTTGATTGAAAATCATTTTCTCTCGCTCAATGTAATCGATGGATACATTAAGGTAAATCTACCTTGTTATTACTTGTTAGGCTAGCAGCTGTTGTTGCCTGGTCCCTTGCTACTTTGGCCAGAATGTCTGTTGGTGGTCTGTCTAATTCATCAGCTAGAAAGCCATAAGTTGTCTTGATTCATTGTTCTTGTAGTACTTGGACCTCATGAATTCATTGCTCTTTTTGTCAAAAGATTCAATTAACGGATTAAACAAAGTAAGTTTATTCTACTGCTTAGACACCATTCGTAATCTCGTACGTAGTTTATGACTTTTTCGCGACGAATCTTCTCCGTATAATGCTGCAATCAAACTATATAATTAAGTTCTTAAACGCATATTAAAGAACCTTACAGTAGTAATTTATTCACTGTCCTTTCTGAAAAGAACTGTATTTTTGTTCATATAGATAAGGTAGTATTATGCATTAAAAAAGATAATTAAAATCAGATGCTTTTGTTCAATGAATTTAGCTGCAACTTAAGAGAGACCTCATTCACTAAAATGTACGTATCCGCATTTTCGCATCATTAATCCATTTACAAGAAGTCAAAAACTTTAGCCCATTTACTAGAAGTCAAAAACTTTAGCAAAGGATTTACAGTCGTACATGGTCCTTATTAAGAATTTTGACGAACACGATTTTGGATAGTTGCTAGAAGTTTGAGCATAATGATCATCTTTTGGTGAAAGGTTTAATCGCTGATCTCATCAGCTATATACACTTTTAGGCCCACGATGGATGTTTCGCTGTGACCTTTGCAAAGCCACGAAAAATGCCGCATCATATAGTCAAAGCAATCCATTTTAAACGAGACATCAAAACTATTGTTCCTTAAAGTACGAATACATCACTGATCAAGAAATTGACACACCGCATTATTTTTTTGATGAATATGTTGGGTGCAATAATCAAAAACAAGGAAAAAATCAAATAAGCAAAAGTTATTGATACTTAGCTCCTTTATAGTGGAAGAGATCGATTTGATGAAACGGAGGAGCTCCCCAAATCTCCGCAACAGCAACAAGGCAAAACTTTGGAAAAACAGAGTGAGTCACGTGTTCAACACGTTGCCCTTAAGACATTAGCGCCCGGCTACACTCAAGAGTGATGCTATAGCCCTCACAGGACGGATATCTCCAGGATAAAACACCCTAATACACCTACTACTAGCATATGTAGTAGATGCTCAACTTGAGCTTGGCAACTCCGAAAAAACCGTTAAGAAAAATCACGAACGCTTAAGAAACGCTATAAAATAGTTTCCCTTAGGGGTCCCTCTAAAATATAGAGCAATCCCTTTCCCATAGATTTTACAAAAGTAGTGAATTTGTTTATATAATTGACAAATACAACTTAAGAAGAAAAACTCCCCGATGTGGGACTAAAATGCTTATATAGTCTCTTAAAACAATTAAAACGTGGAAACTCCACAATGTGGGACTAATAAGTTTTTTCATTCACAAAAGAAAACAATAAATTATAATTTTATTAAAACCTTAAAAATTATTTTTAGTAATCGTTTTCCAACAATCCCCCACATGAATGAAAACTCAAAAAAACACGAAAACACAGATAGATTTTGGTAAATCAACAACCCAATCTCACGACCCGAACTGACTGAACAGACAGACAGATCGTGCATGTTGAAGTCATACTAGCCATTCCAACGTCATCTCCCTCACACAACAGTGTGATGACCCCAGTGATCATACTATGGATTTCTAAAATCATATAGTATAGAGAGCTTTCATCTTTAGTTCCTCACAAGTGAGACTAAAGGTTCCTTTCACCAAAGTGAAAAAGCATGAACTAGTGAACCCTTAGTGACCCTTAGATCCTAAGTTCCAGTAATACCAAAACCATCAAAACGAAAATCACATAAAAAGCGCAGAAATACCATTTTAGGCAGAGGTGTCCATGAGGTCTTGAACCTTTTGCTTAGTGAGATATTACCGGAATTACTTGCTAGATACAGTGAACTATGTCTTGAAATGCTAGCGTTTGATGTAATTTGCGATAACAACCACGGATGATATCTCCAAGGGTGCTGCCAAGCTCGTGCCGTTTTGTCCAATTTGGCCCTGGACATATCCTGTTTCTCAGAATGCTCTAGAGAATCAAAGCTCATATTCTCATAGGAAGCGGCCCCACTTCCTCATTCAGATAGGTGAGTTTCCATAAAGAGTGCTACTGCTACACCCCACTTCAATCTTAAATTGAAACTATAGAACTCATTAAGACTTCTTAAAAGTCATCCTTCACATGCAGTCACACTATCACGTCTACACCATAGGGAAGGGACAGAGAATGAAATTCTCTCGATAGTGTTTACCTTTACCCACCACAAATTAGTTGTCTCATTCGAAACCTTGATCATGGGATCTCCAGTCAGCAAGGTTGAGTATCCTTCATGGCAAGTTTAATTTATGAGCTTAAGCCCCATCCCCCTCGATGCATTTCTAACTATCTCTTTGGATAAACCTTTCGTCAAAGGTTGCGCGATATTCTCCTTGGACTTTATCCAATCAATGGAAATAACGCCGATTGAGATTAGTTATTTTTAGCTTTAGCTATTATAGCTTGGCTAACACAATGTATAGATATAGCTGGCACACAGGCCTATGCCAGAGAGGAATGTCTTAAAAAGCATCTTAGGCACTCGGCCCCCTCTCGTGCTTTATCTAACGCAATACTCTTAGATTCCATACTTGAATTGAGCAATATATGTCTGTTTGGAAATCTTCCAAAAACAAACCCTCATGCTAGAGTGAAACCATATCCACTCGTAGACTTAGACTCCTTTGAGTCAACTATCCAGTTTGCATCATAAAATCCCTCAATGACAGCAAGATACCTTTCATAAATCAAATAAAAGGTAATATAGTATTTTAGGTACCATAATACTCTACTAAGTGCATCCCAATGCTCTTGCTCTGGACTACAAGTATATCTACTTAACTTACTCACAATATAGGCAATGTCTGGACTCTTACAGTTCATTAAATTCATCAGACATCCTATAACTCTTGAGTATTCAAGTTAAGATACTTCATTTTCCTTATTTTTCTTGAGTCTACAAGAAGAATCGTATGAAGTACAAGCAGCTTACAATCGACCGATTGTATCTCTTAAGCACAAATTCAGCATAATGAGAATGACTAAGACTATAAATGTTTGATTATCTTTTAATCCTCATCCCTAAGATTACATCAAAAAGCCTTAGTCTTTCAAGTCAACGTTCTCATTCAGTGCATGGTTTTAGTGGAATTAATCACATCTATGTTTGTATCAAGTATAAACATATCATCAACATACAAGCATACAATCACACAGGCATCCTTACAAGTTACTTATAAATATACTTGTCAGATTCATTAACTTAAATCCACTACACATTATCTCATGATCAAATTTTCCATGTCACTGTTTACGTGCTTATTTGAAAACCATACAAAGATTTGTTCAACTTACAAACTTTGTCTTCATAACCTTTCACTACAAAATCCTCAGGTTGGTCTATGTAAATTTCTTTATCTAATTCACGGTTTTAGGAAAGCTGTCTTAACATCCATCTGATGTATCTCCAAGTTGTTTATGGCAGCAATATCAATTAGCATCTCAACAGAAGTAATTCTCATCACAAGTGAATAAGAATCAAGGAAATTTACACCTTCTTTTAGTTTATAGCCTTTAGCTACCAACTTAGCCTAACATTTTTCCACAGTTCCATATATCTAACGTCTCGACTCATTTCCATCCCATGGTCTTACTCCCTAGAAGTAAACTAGCAAGCTCTCAAGTCTGGTTCCGACGGACTGAGTCCATTTCAATAAATGAAGCTTCTTACCAGAATGGGGTTTCAATAGATGTTATGGCTTCTTTACGAGTCTGGAGCTCAGATTAAGCTAGGCTTATTAAGAAGTCACGTCCATAAGAAGTCTCATTTCTAATCTTTTACTTCTCCTAGGATCAACTCTAATTCATCTTCCTTAAAGATAAGTCCTGACTATTTGAAAATAAATCTAGGGGATCAACATCACATCTCTAATGAGGTACATGATTAAGAATAAACATGTTCAAAGAACTCACCATCCCTAGATTCCATAATAGTATTCACACCAAAGTCCGAAAAGCAGAACTCACAACCAAAAACAATATGCGGTAGGGTACTTAGGATATCTTATCTAAACACCCCCACACTTTGACGTATGCATAAGAAGGTTGTCTATCTTTCATAAACATATGGAGTTTTATCTAATCCTTTAAAGGTTACTCTATTCAGGATATAACAAAATCAGAGGACGACCTTCCCCCCCACAAGTTGGCGGTTAATCCTTTAATCAACATGGCATAAATCATCTCCTTAATGGTTTTGTTCTTACGATCAACTATACCATTAGACTACGGTGAATAAGGAGGTGTGATCTCATCAATAATGCCATTTAACAAGTAAAGTTCTCCTATATGAATTTCATACTTGCCATCATGTTCAGACCTAACCCTTTTAGTGGTAACATATACTTTACTTTCAATTTCAAGTTTATACTCTTAAGGCTTCTAAGGCATCATCCTTACCCCTAAGTAAGTATACAAGATAGTACCTCGTACAATCATCTATGAAAGTTATAAAAACACCTTTTACCACCTTAGTTTGCGTTGATTTCATGTCAAATAGGTCTAACTGAATTAATTCTAAGGGCTTAGAATTACTCTGAGCAATTTTGCTAAAAGGTTTTATAGCATATTTTGATTCTACGAATATTTAACTTTTGTGTTCAATATCCAAACTAAATTTGGGTATGCAGCCTACGCTTCCCAGTTTATGCATTGACTTATATAAGTTTACGGTTCCATGTCTACCATGCAAAACATTCAATCACACAAAAGAAAACACAAGAATCGACTATTTCATCAATTTTTTCGTTAAGCTTATATTGACCTTAAGTCTTATAACGTTTCCTTCAAAATCACATGCCCTTAGGTATGACAAGTTTTCCACATTCAATTAATATCTTAAGTCTTTTACCATCTACAACAGAACAAGATACAAGATTCTTGCATATGCCCGAAACATGAAAACTTCATTCATGTGAGAATATTACAGATATGAGCTTCTGCTCGACCTTTCCCTTTTATGCAACCTCTGTCGCAGGTGAGTTACTCATATAGAGTTTCTCGACATCTCCTATCCTCTGATAGGAGGTGAACAGGTCTCTGTTTCAACAAACATGCTTGGTGGCTCCAGAGTCCACCTACTGGTCTCTCACATTGGTTATTAAAATAACTTCCGACATAATGCCACTGAACTCATACTAGTTTGTTTCAACTAAATTAGCATTAACTATCTAATAATTAAGGTTTTTATGTTGCCTACAATTTACTGCCGTATGGCTAGGATTTTACAAACATAACAACCACCCTTAATTAAAGTAATGCCGGATTCAGTTTTACGAAACATACCTTTCTTATGAAGACTACACTTAGAGTTGTGTTTGATATTCTCGCCTTTGTCAGCTTTGGAAGACTTGTGTTCATCCACATGTGCCTGGTAGCCATGTTCCTTTTCAATTTCATGTCACAATCCTCGTTTATACTCTGATCACGGACACGGTAATTTCCCAATCACCTAATACACCACATCTCACAAACCTTAGTTCCGAATCGGAAAATAAAATATGAGTTTTGAAGATAACATCTAGATTTACAAACTTCGTTTGAACCATCATATTAAAAAACTCATGGTTACCACATAAAAACTACTTTAGTTAACAAAACATTTCTGCCCGTCAGAATTTTTGAGGAACGTTTCTCTGTTTTGTAAAATATCAAAAAAATACTTTTACAACTCCAAAAATTCTGAAATTTTTACGTGGGTAACTATCAGGATGTCCACTACGTTGTGTCAAAAGGGTTCATCGAAATTCCTTCTAGGCTGAGAGATAAATTCGAAACTCTACAGCTGACCAAAAATTCGTTTTTTGTTTTTTCACTCCATAATTCACAAACCAATCAACCGTTCTTGATTATTACAAATTCTAATGTCTTAAGATTGTTGGGTGCAATAATCAAAAACAAGGAAAAAAATCAAATAAGAAAAAGTTATTGATACTTAGCTCCTTTATAGTGGAAGAGATCGATTTGATGAAACGGACGAGCTCCCAAATCTCCGCAACAAGCAACAAGGCAAAACTTTGGAAAACAGAGTGAGTCACGTGTTCAACACGTTGTCCTTAAGACATTAGCGCCGGCTACACTCAAGAGTGATGCTATAGCCCTCACAGGACGGATATCTCCAGGATAAAACACCCTAATACACCTACTACTAGCATATGTAGTAGATGCTCAACTTGAGCTTGGCAACTCCGAAAAAACCGTTAAGAAAAATCACGAACGCTTAAGAAACGCTATAAAATAGTTTCCCTTAGGGGTCCCTCTAAAATATAGAGCAATCCCTTTCCCATAGATTTTACAAAAGTAGTGAATTTGTTTATATAATTGACAAATACAACTTAAGAAGAAAAACTCCCCGATGTGGGACTAAAATGCTTATATAGTCTCTTAAAACAATTAAAACGTGGAAACTCCACAATGTGGGACTAATAAGTTTTTTCATTCACAAAAGAAAACAATAAATTATAATTTTATTAAAACCTTAAAAAATTAAAGTAGATAGGGGCGGCGGATTCCATTAGGGGGCGGCGGGTAATAGGACAAAAAGGGTCATTGCATGGTAATTTGAAGTGCCCCTTATAAAAAAAACTGAAAATGACTAATTAACCCTTACATAGTTTAGTGTTGATAATCTAGTTTAGTTTTGATAATCAAATTTCACTTATATTTACTCTAAAACAAATCAAAATCAGATTCTTAGAGTTAAAAAAAAAAAAAAAAAAAAAGTTAAGAGGAGAAGAAAAGAAATTTTTTTGTGATATTTGTGAAACCCTAGATTTTGATTCACTCAACCAAAATGAGTGATTCCAGTTACAAATTTGAGATGGGTGAATCTCTATATGATAGAGAAAACAAATACTACATTCCTCTTGATGGAGATCCGGATATGGAGTATTTGTTAGATGGTAGAGATGTTTTAACCCAAAGTCAAGGTCAATCTCAATTATTTGAAGATATTAGCCAATAAATTGAAGAACCAGAGCCTGAAAATGACCAGTTATACTTCTAAATTAGTTCCCATTAGCTTTTTGTCGCTCAAAATTATCTAAAGTATGTAAAAAAATCAAAACTTTTACATTTTCAGAAGAACTTACTGTAGTAGCAGGAAATCCCACACTACACCCCTCACAAGAATTCACACAATCAAATCATTTTAAGATGAACAATTATAGTCTTTATTGATTAAACTCACAAATGTTACAAGATGAAAAGGAAATAAGCTAAAGAATTTACAACCGCTCTAAACTTTCTCTCTCTTAATGACTTGCCCAACACTCAAAAAACAGATCTCCCTTCTCTTAAGCCTGTTCGGCTCTTTATATAGGACATTACATAGTGGATGACAGCTAAGCTGTCCTTTATTTTCGGATCTGACTTGCGACACGCTCGCACGTATTCAAATGTTAAATCTCGCAACACTCCTAAATCTCGCTAGGTCTTCATATCTTTCTCGTGTTCATGCTGTCGTCATCCGTTGCGTCATTTATATTACCCATCTGCGATATCTTCGCAATGTGTCGTTTATGGATTTCGCAAGGGTCTTGATGTTGCGATATTCGGATCCTACATCTTGCCTCTTCTCATGTCTTCTCTGCGAAGGAGAGAATGTCATGAGAATTAGTACTTTCAAAATGCCGCAGCTGTTCATTTTTTCATATTTTTCTGTATTGACATGATTCTGTACTTTTACGCAGAATTTATTACACGTATCTCTTCCTCCATCCATTTCTTGACACGTCTTTTTCAATTGTTATTTCTCAACCGTTCACGTCTACTCTTCGCATTAAATGTGTTTATCTTTTCGAGAATCCTTCTCTATATATACTTTTCTCATTCTTTTCTTCTTCTTTTTTACTTTCTTTCTTATTTTCTCTGCAACTTTTCTTTAATCTCTCTCCGTAACTTCCGCTTCTTTGCTTTAATTCTTCTTCTTTTCACTTCTTTTGATCTTCGATTTTATCTTCATTTCCATACTCTGAAAATGCCTCCAGTTGGTCGTAAATATGAAACTTCTCTGGACAAAGTGCAAAAAGATTTCGAAGATAAAGGTTTCATGTTAACCACCATTCCCGATCAAGAATCTAAATCCATTATTTCTGCCAAACTGTTTTCTGATCATCATTGTGATGATCAGGAAATCATAATTTCGCTAGGTCAGATTCTCGCTGGTCTTCCCATTCCTCTCTATGACCCTGATCTTCCCTTATTTTATGAAATTCTTGCTCATGCGAAATTCTCGTGATCCATCTACCAATTGAGCGGGGATTGTATCCGCTTAATGATTGAGTTCGCCAACCGTAGTGCTAGTAAGGGATCTCTTTATCCCAAAGAAGTCCGAAATCCTAAATTTGAGGACTTAGAGATATTCGCTGAAAAGTATACAGTAGAGAGCTTCTTAAAAAACTATGAAATAATAAACATGAAGAACGATAGAACTCGCTGGGGCACTCGCTTGAAGAGAAGAGAAAATGTTGTCAGCGATAAAATACTTATGCAGGATATCGACTGGCATTCTGGCAAGAACAATGTTCCTCGTCATTCCAAAGACGACAGATGGTGCGTCTTTTCCGCTACTTTTGAAAGGACCTTATATTTCGAGTTCAAATGTGCTCCCTGCGAATCTCGCCAATTATCAGCCTTGGGTTTTTAACTGGCCTGAGAAATCAAAAGAGGTATGCTTCCTAAATTTCGCTCAATTTATAATCTTCACTCCCTTTTATACCTATTAATCTTGCGAAATTTTCAGATTATCAAGTTGAGAAAGATCTACAAAAGAAATGCTAAGGAAAGTACCCTAGCAGCACTCCGTTCGATCACGGATGAAGTAAGAAATACTTTTCTTTATTATTTTTAACAATATTTTGCCTCTATTTCTTATCTTCATTCGTGTGCGAAGGTTGGTGTTGAAGTTACCGAAGAAGAAGAAAGTTCTAAGGTTGCGAAGACCAAAGGCAAGGGTAAAGGTTCTCTTCGCAAGGAGAAGTCTACTGCCCCACCTTCAAAGAAACGAAAGATTCATCCAGTAAAGCTCGATGATGAAGATAATGATGATGTTGATACTTCTCTCGCAAAGGAGAATTTTCCAACTGAATCTTCTATGGCACAACTGTCCAGCATCTTCTCTGACTCCATGCAAAAGATTGGAGATGATCGTCTCTCTAGTACGTGCAAAGCTCTCGCGAGTATCTGCGATGCTCCTTTACTAGAGGGTGATGATTCTCTTCATGGGGTTTCCAGTTCAGTGACTCCTAGCTTTCTAAATTCGCTTGGTGTCTTGGTATGTCTTTGTTCCCTTATTTCTTCATAATTTTGATTTTAAGTTATATCTTGATAATTTCTTTACTTTCCTTTATAGTCCGGGAGAGCTTCCTTCGATGTTGCCTCAGATCTTGAGAAAAGGCGCAGTATTCTCGAAAAGAAGAATCTTCAACTTCGCAAGAAAAATGAAGAATTGGAAATTGAAGCTGCTGCTCTTCGCAAGAGAAATGAAGAATTTGAAACTGAAGCTGCTACTCTTCGCGATAAAACTAAGCAATTAGAAGCTGATTCTTCCACTCAGAAGAATAAGATTTCTAGTCTTCAAAGTGCCAACCAACAACTTTATGGTATGAGACTTTTCTTTTTTCCTTTGGTTTATTCTCTCATTATCTTCCCTCATCTGATTTACCATTTTTGCAGACGTTTATAATCTTTCTGATGAAGCCATTCTTCTTCACCCGTTTCCTGACCCTATGGATAACAATGCCCTTCTTGATCACCTCAACAATTCTTTGAATAGTTTCTCAAATGACAAGATTAAATCTCTTCCTCTAAATGAACTTCAATCCAAATTTCGCCTCTTAGAAATTGATCATATATGTAGCTTAGGATTAGCCAACCAATTTAAGCGTCTCTATCTTAATTCTAAAGAGAAAATTAATACTTTAAGAACCAAAATCAGTGATCTCATAGATGATAAAAATCGCATCGCTAGTCAAGGTGCTCAAGCATTAGCGAAATTCCAAAAGACTCTTCTTGAGGTTCAAATTGAACGAGATGAATCTACCCGCAAAAATGCTATACTTAGCGAAAGAGAGAATCAAATTCGCTCCCTTCTTCTCATAAATAATGACGATGAATTCGCTTGGGCTGCGAAAGTTCTAGATGATGCCAGAAATAATTTAGGTGTTAACGTTAGTCTTCAAGCTGAGCATACGGCTTTGGTTAGGGATATGATTTCTGACAGAGAAGGTTGTTAATTGTTCTTCTCTATTTAACTGTTTGTCTTTCATGAAATTATTGTTAAATTGTTGATTCATTGTCACATATTCGCAGGAGCTGAGGAGAGATTTCGTAAAAGAATTGGAGAACTTGAGTCTGAGAAGGAACAACTCGCAAAGAACCTTTCTTCTCGAGATGATAAATATTCTAGGTTGAAGAAGCAACTAAAGATTACTTTTTCGAATTTTAAGAATGATGCTACACTTTTTCGCAATCAGACTATTAAAATGGTCTGCGACGACAATAGTATCCCTCATTCTGCATATCCTTGCCTTCTTGAAGAAATCCCCAAGAATGTGCCTTCTCTGGATATCTCTGACAGCGATGCTAGTGAATAAGAGGAATCTGATGGAGATGAAGAAGTAGAAGGATCTGATGATGATGATGATGAAGAAGAGGAATCAAACGAGAAATAGTTCTATTTTCTTCCTTCTCTTTTTGTAATATCTGTACATTCATTCTTTTAATCTTCTATTTTTGTAATCTTTTCTTGCGAATTTCTTGGATCTTCAAATACAAGTTCTAACTTTGTTGTTCCTTTCTGCACATGTTAAAAGAGCAATTCTTTTTTGCAATATAATTAATCAATATATTATCAACTTTTCATTTTATGAGCGCGTAAATCTATCATATGAAGACAAATAACATGTTTTTATTCTATACATTCCCATACTTGCCTCTGTTATTTGCATTCAAATGAGAGATTAAGCAAGTTACTTTCGAATAGTGATATGTATTCATACCTCAATCTCATGACTATTCTGCTTTGAATTTTCGCAAGTAAGGAAATCTTGGTTTCTTCCAAGATTTCCTTTTTTCTTTTTCTCTTATGTGGTCTTATTTTGCCTTCCTAGTTAAAGGTCTTATTGCGCCACCTCTTGTCATTGTGACATAATCGCAGGACGTATTTGCATTTGCATGCAAAAACCCATTGATCTTGCCTTAACTTTTTCTTTGAAATTTTTGTTGCGACAATATGACAGGCCTAAAAATTCTTGCGAAAATAAAGCCCCATGACATTGCCGTCTTGCGACGAAATCGCAGGACGTCCTTACACTTTCATGTCTTGACCCATTGATCTCGTCTTATCTTTGTCTTTTGTATTATTGCCTCTTCAGGATTGTCGCACAAATATGACAAGCCTAAATTTTCTTGCGAAAATAAAGCCTCATGACATTTGCGTCTTAAGACACTTATCAGCTCCCTAATGAAGGGTGTCGCCCTTATCTTCCCCCTGGTTGCCCCTTCAAGGAGGCGTACTTATGTCATACAAGGTTAGCTCCTCCCATCCGGTCTTAGCAACAACCAGTTGTTTTCGCAGCCTCTTATCCCTTTTTCCTATAGGGCTTATGGTTACGAGACTGCACCCTAAGTGGAGTTTTCTTGGCCGAGTGCAAAGATAAGCCAAGACTTGCCAAGAATGGCCGAGACACTTCAAATGCCCCAGGCACTCTTGGCTCAACCGTGTACCTCGGCGCCTTGGTAAAATGCTGACTCCTTAGAAGAGACCCTCGGTCGTCCAATATAAGTCATAAGCTTAGATTGAAAATCCAAGGTACCTCCCCTGGATGGGCTTTATTGACCCCAATTCTCCATGACTTGGGTTCCAGGGGCGGTGTAACCTTTTCCCTGAGCCATGCAATAGGTACCCCCCTTCTATGACGCACTTTAGGTCTTACATTTGCCTCTTGCGAAATTTTGATTTCCCGAACTAGGGTGTACTCCATAGTTGGTTCGCCTCTGTCTGATTAATTTGTTGATTCTTCTGCATATAAGTTCCTTTGTAATTTCGCAATCTCATCTTTATCATTCATAAAATATATTTTCTTCTTCTGCATATCAAATTTTTTTTTTTTTTTTTTTTAAATCAAACCAATCATACATTTTTCTTTCACCTCCCAATTTCTACTTCGGCAGTCAACAAGTACATTCATTCTTTAAGTCTCTTATTTCTGCTACTTTCTGCCTCTGCATTTTTGAATTTTTCTGTCATTTTCTTGTCTGTTGCGAAGCCTTCGCCACTTCTTATCTTCATCATATATTGGTTTCGCAGCATTTCTTCTTCTCTCTGTTCTATTACATCTACCATCAATCTTTCACCTTTTTGTTTTTCTTTGATGTTGTGTTTCCAATTCTTCTTCTTCGCAAGATTCTATATCAATTTCATAACACTTCTTTCCTTCAACCCAATCTCCTTTTATGATGCCAACACCAGTGGGATGAGGGAACTTGATACATTGATGTAAAGTCGATGCCATACCTAAGATCTCATGTAACCAAGGTCGTCCAATCAATGCGTTGTATGGTGATTCCACATCAACTACACAGAATAAAATTTCAGAGGATAATCCTTTCAGTGGAATTCGCATATGAACTTCTCCTTTAGGCTTATTTGCGATGACCGTTAAAACCATAGATTTTGTAAGTTGAAAGTATTAGATCTTCATCTTTCCCTCCCATAGTTTTATAAGTATGATAAAAAAGAATATTCACGGAACTTCCAGTATCGATCAAAATTCTGTTGATTGCCCATGAATTCTCGGTTTCATCATCTTCATCCTCGCTAGGTTTTGGGTTAATCTCCAATCTTACCACTAATGGGTTGTCGTGCATTTCTCCACCCTCAGGTACTTCTTCTGCGGTAAAAGAGATAGTCTGCTTTTGCCATTCTTCCAGTGGCGATGTCTTCGCAATGTTCATTATTTCTATATCATCGGAATTGTGAAAACCCTGCTGAGAGTGTTATCATGAAAATCTTCAATCGTCTTGTATGAGTGTACGATAGAGTTACAAAACAGATTCTTTGCCTTTGCACCAATTTCAATCACAAATGTTTCTCTTTCTTTTGCTATGTTTGTTTGCGAATATCTGGAGGAGGTGGTAATGCTTGAGTTTGCGTTTGTCCTACTAGAAAGTGATTCAATTTTCCCTGATCTATCATCCTGAGAATGATTCTCTTTATATTTCAGGTCATTTGTTGTATGTCCATGGAAATGATGATAAGAGAAAAATTCATTACTTCTGTAGCTTGGAGGTGGTTCACTCCCCATGTTCCATGGTGCGGGTATGTTTTCCATTAGGATTATAGCTTCCCATATCTTCTCCACACTAGCATTCAAAGGTGGCATTTTGATTTCTTCCCATATTATCTTTTGACTTCGCTGTCCTCTGTGATAGTTTTGTCTCTGACCTCCATAAGTTTCTTGCGGCTGATCAAGTCTTTGGATTTTGTTATTTCCACCACGGCTATAGAAGTTTCTCTCTCTCTCGAATTCTTCTTGACCACGACTCCCCATAGCTACTAGCTTTTTCTGATTATCATCCATTATCCTCTCTTGTTGCCCTTGCGAGGTGCTCGCCACTGTATTTATTAACTTGGGTAACAATCTTGCATTCGCTGCTCTTGAACTTGTGTTCGCAATGGGGTATGATTCCATCTCATTTTGCTTTTCCTCAAGAGCAATATACTCCTCTTGAAGTTCTCGCAACTCAGTCATTGTGATCGTATTCTTGATTCTGAAAATTTGAATGTATAACAGATTGGTTGCGAACATAGCGTTGATGAATGACAGAATGAGATATCTTTCGTCCACACGACCAGCCAGATCACTACACATTGTCTTCCACCTCACAGTTAGATGCTTCAAGCTTTCGCCAACCCTTTGCTTCAACCCAAACACATCTTCAATGCCAGGTCGCGAGGAATTGTTACTTATATACGCCCCTAAAAATATAGCTTGTAAATGGTTGAAAGATGTTATAGTATTCTTTGGCAAACCTTCAAACCATTTTAAGGCCTCTCCTGTTAAACTTGATGCAAAATATTTGCACAATATTGCATCATGATTCTCCCATTGTAACATACATCTCACATAAGCTTTGATGTGTTGTCCGCACAAGTTGTTCCAACGAAAATATTGGTTAACGCAGTAAATTGCACTTTGGGGTATTCCTCCTAATTGTACTTCTTGTGTGAATGGAGTTTTCATGAGCTTCCTCTATGGCTTCATCCAGTTGTCTTTACCTCCTTCTCTTTTATTATTTATCATTCCTCTCATTTCCGCTAACTCTCTCAAAATTTGTTCATTTATACCAGAATTTGGATCCATTGGTCTTTTTAACTCCGCCTCTCTTCTTCTGCGTTCATCTCTGTTTTGACTTTCTTGTTCATCATTTTCTTCTCGTCTTTCTCTGCGATCTTCTCTTTCACTTCTTTCATGAATTCGCACACCGTCATATCTAGGGCTGCCCATGGTCTGGTTTTCTACCCGGACCGAACTGTTCCAAACCGACAAAAAAAACCAGAAAACCAGAGACCAAATAAACCAAAACCCAAGAAACCCAAAAACCGAAAAAACCCATTCTAAGTGGTTGGTTTTGGTTTGATGTTATAAAAGAACCAAAAATCCAAAAAAAACAAACCAAAAAAAAAAAAACCAACAGTTAGAACCAGAAAAACCGATAAAACCATAATAATATGTAGAAAACTTTCCATCGTAATATAATATATATACACTTCAATATAATATAATATAATATATATACACTTCAATGAGTATATTCAATATTAAATATAATATAATTAAAAATATATCTAATATTTTTATTCCTTTTTTTCTATTTTTGAAAATATAATTAAAAATATATCTAATATTGAATTATATATGCATAATATATACAAATTTTAATGAGTATATCCATAAATAAAGAAACTTTAGGTAAAATTTTATTTAGACAAGAGAGGGGAGTTATGCGTATTGTAGTTCTTTTTTAGTTTTTATGATGAATTTTATTTATTATGCGTATTGTAGTTCCTTTTTAGTTCTTATAATTAAATTTTATTTAGTTTGATCAAGAGTATGTGTGATGGTTTGCTTTACAATTTTGAATACGAGTTAAAAATGAAAGTCAATTAAAAAAAACCCGAAAAAACCAAAAAAACCGACTGGTTGGTTCCGGTTTCTAATTCTATGAACCGAGGATGGTCTTGTTTGGTTTTTGGTTTCATATAAGAGATATTGGATTGGTTCTTGGGTTTGGCACAAAACCAAACCAAACCGAACCATGGGCAGCCCTAGTCATATCTCTCATTTTCTCTCCTCTTTGCCGCCTTTCAGTTCTCCTTTGTACTCTATCATATTCTTCATTGATATTAACATTATTGCGATTTCGCTCACGCCACCTTTCTCGATTATCATGATTATTCTGTCGAATTGCCTCTTGTAATTCTTGTTCTTCCACTTCTGCTCTTAGTCTTTCCCTCTCGCGAGCTAGATGTGCTTGTTCAGTATAATGTCTTTCAATTTCATCTTCAATTACTCGTTCATTTCTTTGTATTTCTCTACCATGTAATATTCTCCTTCCTTCTTCCTGATTTTCTTCTCCATCTTGATTATTTCACCCCTGACGGTGTATATTTCCCTGATTTCTATCATTTTGCCCGTTTTGAAGAGTTTTAGCATGTTGGATATAACGATCTTCCATTATTTCTCTTCCTTCGCGACGTTCTTCGCCTGGATTTTGTATTCCCTCTCGAGTTTCTTCATTAACATTTTCTATAGGCAAATTTTGTCTTATTTCTTCTCTAACTGATCTTGAACTTGATCTTGTAGTGCTTCTTGACCTCCTATTTTGTAATCTCATGTTTTCCATCCTCAATTCATGATTTTGCCTTGTCAAATTCGCACATTCTTCTGCTTCTAACCGCCTTTCTTCATGTATTGTTTGCCTCAATGCCTCTAATGCTGCAATCTCTTCATTTCCATGAATTATTCTTCCAATTACTTCTTGGTCTCTCTCCTCTTGTCCATTGCCTTCTAATTGCTGCTCTTCTCCCATTTCATCTACAGAATCTGATCGCCAAGTATGTACACTCACTCTGTCATAATCCACAGTTCTATTTTGTATTGGTGTACGTTGAATTGGCGGTTGAACTCGATTTTCTCCATTGTTCCTTCTATTCATTCTTGAAGATTCCCCCATCTCGTCTCTCCCTTCTCAAAGCAAGTCTCCTACTCCTTTTTCGACAGGTTGTTGGTTGTTTTGGTGCATGTCTTCTTCATATATTTTTCTGTAGTTGCAGGATTTCCCACACTACACCCCTCACTCAAATCTGTTTAATCAATCCATTTGGAGATGAACAATGATGTGTTTTATTAATTGTTTCTTGAAAGGTTTACAAAGAAATGTAGAACAAAGCTAAAGAAATTACAATCTCTCTTTCCTTTCTCTCTCCTAATGACTTGTTTCACAATTCAAAAAGACCTCTCCTACAACAGACTTACTCGACCCTTTATATAGGGTATTACATAGTGGGTGACAGCTATACTGTCCCTTATTTTCGGAAACGTCTCGCGAACGCTCGCGAATATACGACTGTTTGCCTTCGCGACACTCTTAAATCTCGCCAAGTCTTTCACACTTTCCTCATGTTCTGATTGTCGTCATCTATTACGTCATTTATTTACCTTCATGCGACTCCTTCGTGATGCAATTGTTTATTAATCTCGCGAAGTATTGTTGTCGCGATATTCTGGTCCTACATCTTGCCTCTTTTTCCTTGAATATCGCTTGGAGAGCGATTTTTAAGGAAAAATTTGTTATTGTGGTGATCTTTGACATTTGTTGATGAAGGAACGAGCGAAAGAATACTGGACTTGAAAAGTACGTACTTGCCTCTATTCTTTTGCGAAGTTCCGAAGCTTTGCGAAGTGAACAAGAAGTAATATATCTTCAATTTCCCACAGAAATTTGATTCCTTGAATCTTGGGATGACCGTTTACACGTGTCTAAAATTACTCTTTCTTCCTAAGTATATTTAATGTTATCCGGTCACCCTTTTTTCTTCTATTTAAGGGAGAATTGCCTGTTAAAACCATTCCTTCTCTTCTTCTATATCTTCTTCATCGTCTGCAACTATTTCCTGCTATTTATCTTCATCCTCTTCTTTTTATTATCTTTCTGTTATCGTTTTCATGGCATCCAGGTTCGTTATTTTCATTGATTTTGATGATTCTCTTGATTGATTTCCCTTATTGCAATTACTTCATCTTGATTTTGTTCTTCTTTTGATATTTCTTTCGCCATTTTTGTTTCAAAGAAGAACAAACCCAGCTCTAAATATACCGTGGTGAACCCTAACATCCCCACTGGTTCGCAACCGAAATCTTCTTCGCAACTGAAGTCTCTGGCTTCCAAAAAACAACCTGCGAGTAGTAAGGTATTTTTAGAGATATTTATTCCTTTAATAGCAATTTTATTGCCTCTGTTTCTTAGTTGGTTTATTATTCGCAGGATAATAAGAATGATGACAGATCTCCCAAAAGGTCTCGCCATAATACATTAGATGCCTCTGCGGCTGCTCCAACTATTCCTTTTTCGGGATTCAAGCATTCTTCTTTCCCTACGGTGTCTTCGCAAGGCAAATCTCCTACTTCAGAGACTTCTTCGCAAGATAATCCCATTTCTTCTTCTCAAGATAATGTACCATTCCCTACAGTGTCACCGCAGGATAAATCAATCCCTGAATTTTCTGCGAGTGAAATTCTTCAAGACATGCCTATTCCTACTTTTACTTTTACCTCGCCTCCACCTATTGATCAGGTCTCTCCAACTGGCGGTCTTATAACTATGGGTGACTCAACTTTTCCTTCTTCCTCTACCATTTCTTCTTCCTCAAAATCTATCTCTCTTAGCAAAGAAAATTTGGAAGGGATAGACATAGCTTTTAAAATTTTATCAGATACCATGAATGATGTTAAAAAAGCCTCCACTGATCCCACCAAATCTAGCGTTTTCGAATCTTTGGGTAAATTCTTTGGTTCCGATACGATATCGCGAGCATCCTTGGAACAAGAAATTAAGACTTTGAAGAATAATCTTCATAATACTTTGTTGGATCGCGATAATCTTCGCAGGAAAATGAAGAATTAAAAGGTATCTCTCCTTCCCCCCTTTTTTTTTTTTTTTTTTTTTTTTTTTTTTTTTTTTTTTTTTTTGAAACTTGGTTCGCCTCTCAAGTTTTGCACCAGAAACGTAAGATGGAGATATATCAACTGGAATCTATTGTGGAAGAGACTCGAACGGAAAGAGACGCCTGGATGGAACAATATAATCGTTTAGATAATCTTCATACGTTTTCTGTGGACCAAATAAATAACCTTTCCCAAGAAAACATCTGCTTAGTTCAAAACCAAGAATTATTAAGTAGTGAAGTGTCGCGTCTCTCATATTCTTTGAATAAATCTAATTTGGAGTTGGAAACCTTATCGATGAAAACGGAACTTTATCTCTTGAGAGGCGAGCTTTATTGGATAAGGTGGCAATATCCTCACAACAACTTGATGCTTGTAAAAATCATTGAATGAGCAAGAACAATCTATCTCAAGGAATTGAAAAATAAACTTGAAGATACTACCACTGAAAGAGATAAACTTATTCAGAATAGAATAAATCTAAGTGTGAAAGCCAACCAACTCAAGGATGATTATACCAAGTTAAAAGAATCCCATTCTTCCCTTGCGAATCAAAATAAGTTATTGATTTCTAACGAAAAGAGTTTGCGGTCGCGGTTAAAAGGTCTTGTTGGTGATGGTTTTGATAATGCCATGGAAAATCTGGGGAATAATTGCTTGGCCCTTACTCAATATCTTGTCTCGCAGAAGGAAGGTAGTCATAAAATTTGACTGCCTTTTCCATTATTTTTCTTTTCTAATTTTTCTTTTCCATTATATACCATTTTGCATCTTATAATTTTAATGTCTTCCTTTACTCTTGCAGAATCTGAGAAAAATCTTCACTCTTCTCTATCTACTTTGGAAGCGGCGCATGCTAAAATTTGTAAGGAAAATGCAACGCTAGTTGCTTCTCTTGCCCAATCTCGCGACCGAGCCAGAAGGAGGTTTAACTACCTTAATCATCTTAAAGATATCCAGAGCAGAAATCAACAAAAAGCACTTCTTCGTCAATTTCCTCCCAAAGCAGAAGTTCTTGTGAATAATATCTTACTTTCTAAATCCCTTGATCCTGTCTATGTTGAGCCATTGGATGTTGAAGATGATGAAGTACCCAACTCTCCTGACAGTGATTATGATTATGAAAGCTGCGAAGACCTCGCTAATAATGAAGTTATCAATAAGGAACCGTGTGAAAGAATTTCTGATGAAAACCCTTCAACTGGCGAGGGTGAAGCTGATAAGATTGTTGAAGAATCTTTACCATCTCCTTCAGCTGAGCAAGTTGATGTAGAGAATTAAGTTTCTTTGTAACTTTGTTGAATTTTTCTTTTTAATTGCAAAGTACTAAGTCTGGTTTTGGATGAATTAGTTTCTATTTCTTTCTTATTATAAGAACTCATCTCGCCACCTTATCAAGTAATCCCTTTATTTTCCAATAAACCTTTTGTTGTAATCTTTCTCGCGATAGAAAGATCTCGATTGCCTATATCAAAAATGTTTAAAGATCTTTCTTGAATGCCGTTATTGCGACAAGATTGCAGGATGTCTCTACATTTTCATGTAATGACCCATTGATCTTGCCTTATCATTATTTGTGTGGTCTTATTTTGCCTTCCTAAGTAAAGGTCTTATTTTGCCACCCCTCATTGCGACAAGGTCGCAGGACGTCTTTACATTTTCATGTAATGACCCATTGATCTTGTCTTATCGTTTCTTAAGTATTTTTGCCTCTGCAGGATATTGTATTTGCGACAATATGACAGGTTTAAATGTTCTTGCGACCATAAAATCCCGCGACATTGTCGTCTTTGCGATGAAATCGCAGGACGTTCTTACATTTTCATGTAAAAACCCATTGATCTCATCTTACCCTCGCGTTAGTATTATTGCCTCTGCAGGATCATTGCACAAATATGACAAGCCTAAATTCTCTTGCGAGAATAAAGCCTCATGACATTTGCGTCTTTTGACACTTATCACCTCCCTAATGGAGGGTGCCGCCCTTATCTTCTCCCTGGTTGCCCCTTCAAGGAGGCGTACATCGGCCATACAAGACTAGCTCCTCCCATCCGGTCTTAACAACAACCAGTTGTTTTCGCAGCCTCTTATCCCTTATACCTATATGGTTTATGGTTACGAGACTGCACCCTAAGTGGAGTTTTCTTCGGGCCGAAAAGATGTGCCAAGACTTGTCAAGAGTGGTAAGGAAGTTCCATGCTCCCCGCACTCTTGACTCAACCGTGTACCTCGGCGCCTTGGTCATACACTCGACTCCTTGGAAAAGACCCCAAGGCGTCCAACCAGGGTATAACCTTATATATATAGTTGGAAATCCAAGGTATCTCCCCGGATAGGCTTTCATGGGCCCCAAATCTCCATGACCCAGTGTTTCAGGAGCGGTGTAACCTTCCACCCGAGCCATGTTAAGAGATACCCCTTATATGACGTACTTTAGGTCTTACATTTGCCTCTTGCGAAGTATCATTCGCGAACTAGGTGTACGCCATAAAGGTTTGTCCCATTCACTCACTCATTCATTTTATCAATTTATTCGATCATTTGTCTCTGCGAAGGTTTTCGCACAATCTCGCTTTATTTCCATTGATCTCGCAATCGTTCTGTCGCGAAAACATTACATTACCAACTCATTCTATTTCTCCCATTTTCTATGGATAATATTTCTTGAGATATAACCTATTCCACGGCCTATCTAATTTTTGCCCTACATCTTTGCCTTCAGGATCCATTAATTTATATGCCCCTGTGCCAACTATCTCCTTGATAATATAAGGTCCATCCCATTTTCTTGCCAGCTTGCCACCATTTTCTCGCTGATATATAGGTGTTTCTCGCAGCACCAAGTCACCTGGCTGAAATTCACGTATCTTGACGCGCTTGTTATATTCTCTGGCCAATCTTCGCTGGTAATTCTCCATATGCTGTAGTGCTCTCTCTCTCTTTTTTCTTCTAATTCATCTAACTTGATTAAGATGTTACCCGCACTAAGATTTTTCTCCCAAGCTTCTTTCTTTGTAGTTGGAATTTTCACTTCTGTTGGGAGTACCGCTTCAACTCCATATGTTAAACAAAAAGGGGACATGCCTGTAGCTTCTCTTCTAGTTGTATTATAAGCCCATACCGCATTGGGTACTTGTTCGCACCATCCTTTATTGTATCCTTCTAACTTTTTCTTCAATATGTCTGCGATTGTTTTATTTGTCGCTTCTGCCTGACCATTAGCCTGTGGGTATAGAGGAGTTGATTTCCCACATCGTATTTGAAATGCATTAAGCAGCAATTCTATATTTTGTCCTTCGAACTGCTTCCCATTGTCAGATACCAACTGTGCTGGAACTCCAAATCTGCATATAATGTTCTCAAATATAAAAGTAAAAACATCCTTATCGCGAATATGTTGTACCGCTTTCACCTCTCGCCCATTTTGTGAAATAATCTGTAGCGACAATCAAATATCTTCTCTGTCCCGTTCCCGGTAAAAATGGCCCTACAATGTCTAATCCCCACTTTCCAAATGGCCAAACACTTGTTGAAGAATTTAACGGAGCTCCTGGTGCATGTATTTTCTTCCCATGCCTTTGGCAATCCTCGCAACGCCTTGATATTTGTTTCGCGTCCTCATGCATATATGGCCAATAATAACCCTGCATTTTTGCTTTATATGCTAAAGATCTTCCTCCGCTGTGATTACCAGCATCCCCACTATGCAACATCTTCAATATGATTTCTCCTTCCTTTCTTGTTAAACATCTAAGTGAAGGCCCGTTAAAAGATCTTCGGTATAGCACTCCATCTCTTAATTCATAATTTGTTGCTCGGCTTTTTAATTTGTGTGTCTCTAATCTATTTCTTGGTGTTTCTCCTGTCATCAAATATGCATGAAGCTCCGTTCTCCAATCTTCTTCGCAGAGTGTTTGTGTTCCATCTTCTACTGCCATTACATCGGTTTCTTGTTCTTCTTCTTTGTCAATTGACGGCATCGAAAGTGTTTGTATTTTAATATTTCTCGCAACCGGATCTGTCATCATACTTGATATAAAAGCAAAAGCGTCTGCGAGTCTATTATTTCTCCTTGATATATGTCTCCACTTTATTCTTGGTATCTGCGTCGACAACTCGTCAACAAGTTTTTTATATTTTTGCAAAGACAATTCGTTTATAGCATATTCTTCTTTTATCTGGCGAATTGCCAATTGTGAATCACTAGTAATCCTTACATTCTCCAGCTTCATTTCTATTGCAAATCGCAAGGCATGTATTATAGCTTCATATTCTGTTTCATTATTTGTTGATGCAAACTCCAATCTGAAAGAAAGAGCTATTTTATTACCCTCTGGCGATATCACAACAATTCCTATTCCATTTCCTTCTCCATTTGATGACCCATCTACCAATATTTCCCATCTATTCGGCTCCGTTAACAAATCTTTCGGATCTCCATGTTCTTCCTCAACATCCATCATTTCTTCTACCGATTCATCTTCTTCCAAAGGGAATTCTGCTAAAAAGTCTGCGACAACCTGTGATTTTGGCGAAGATAGTATTTCATATTTGAGTTTGCAATGACTTATTTGAGCATTCCATCTCTCAACTCTTCCCGACCTCTTTGAATTCTTCATCACTGATTCTATCGGTACTTTTGTCACCACCTTGACAACATGCGCTTGAAAATATATACGAAGTTTAAATGTTGCATAAACTAATGCTAAGATTAGTTTTTCAATTTTTGAGTAATTCCTTTCCGCAGCGTTGAAAGTTTTGCTGATGTAATAAATTGGTTTTTCTACTCCCGCGTCCACTCGTAGTAACACTGCACTTAATGCATGCGAAGTTGTCGCAAGATAGATCAACAATTCTTCTCCTTCTTCCGCTTTTTGCAAAATTGATATATCCATTAAATGTTCTTTTATTCCTTGCAAGGCTTTCTCACACTCATCTGTCCATTTAAACTTCGATCCCTTTCTAAGGATGTTGAAAAAGTGCTTGCATTTGTCAGATGATCGCGAGATGAACCTCCCTAGCGAAGCTAACAACCCATTTAACTTTTGAACATCTTTTATTGTCGCGGTGTTGGCATATCGCGAATCGCTTGTACTTTTTCTCGGGTCGACTTGAATTCCTTCTTTGGATACAATGTACCCTAAAAATTTTCCAGAGGCGACCCCAAAGGTGCATTTTTCTCGGGTTTACTTTGATATTAAATTGCCGCATTTGTTCAAAAATTTCTTTCAAATCCTGTACGTGGTCTTTTGCTTTTCTGCTTTTTATTAACATATCATCAACATATACCTCCAGTGTTTTATGTATCCATCTCGCGAACACCTTCTCCACCATTCTTTGGTATGTCGCACCGGCATTTTGCAGACCAAATGGCATTTTTGTATAACAGTATAATCCTCTTGGAGCAAAGAAAGCAAGATGTTCTTGGTCTTCTTCGGCGAGAGGAATTTGATTGTAACCCTTGTATCCATCAAGAGAAGATATCCTTTCATTTCCTCGCCATTTCAACCATTTGTGGAATATCCGGTAATGGGAAACTATCTTTAGGACAAGCTTTATTTAGATCAAGTAAAGTCTATACAAATTCTTATTCCTTTTTTCTTCTTTGGAACTATAACCATATTTGCTATCCATTCGGGATATTTTGCTTGTCTAATAATTCCCGCGTCCAACATTTTTCTGCAATTCTTCTTCTATTTGAGGATGATATGCTGTCGCGATCTTTCTAATTCTTTGTTTAAAGGGTTTTACATTCTTGTCAATTTCCAATTTATGGCAAGCCACGATGGATCTATACCAGGCATTTCATCCATATCCCATGCGAAAATGTCTTTATAATCTCGCAACAACTCAACAGTTCTTTTCTCTTCATCCACTTCCATTTTAGTCCCAATTTTTAAGATTTTAGGCTCCTCCTCGGTTCCAACATTCACTTCTTTTGTTTGTTCTGCTGCGACATAGCTAGACTTCGGCTCTCCCATAGGAGTTGGTCCTCTTATTTCCTTCGCGAACTCACTCCCTTCTCCCATGATTTCGCCTGGTATTCCTTTTCCTTCTTTTGCTCTTATCATGTAAATTCTAAATTCCTCTTCTTTCTTAGCTGCTTTTATCATCTTCCCCGCGATCTTTTCGCTTCTTCATTTGCCCTTCATAATGCTTTACCTCGATTTGATAATATATTTCTTCCTTTATCAATGTCTCCTCTGATCTCACCAATTCCACTCGGTACAGGAAATTTGATGCACTGATGAAGTGTTGATGCTACTGCCTTAATCGCATGTACCCAAGGTCTCCCTAACAATATGTTGTATGGCGATTCCATATCCACTACACTTAATGTCACTTGTGTTTCAATTTCTCCAAGTAAAATTCGCAATTTCATCTCCCCTTTTGGTACTGTTATAGATTTTCCAAAACCATGAATATTATATCTTGGAGAACTCATTTCTTCATCTTTATATCCTAATTTTTTGTAAGTATGGTAAAACATGATACTCACCAAAACTCCCGTATCCACCAAAGTTCTATTTATTTCCCATTCTTCCGCTACCTTTGCCGATTCTTCTCTTTTTTTGCTTGCATTTATCGTGATCACTAGTGGAGATGTATGATTCAAACTTTCTCTAGGAACTTCCGCGGCTGTGAATGTTATTTTCTGTTTTTCCCATTCCTTCAAAGACGATGTCTTCTCCTCATCTATAATCTTCTTTCCTTCGAAATCTCGTTTATGTATCCTTCCTCTAATATTTTCATGGAATTCATTAACCATTGCTTTTGTAATTGAATTGTATTCCATTTCTTCACTATGTTCCTTGCTTCTTAATTCTTCTATCTCATCTGATTTAACCTTTTCCTTTCTCATTTTCTTGATTTAAGCGATTTTAATTGTACTCTTCAATCTTCAATCTTATTCGTCCCTGTTTCTAGCGCATATGTAGTTGCAGGATTTCCCACACTACACCCCTCACTCAAATCTGTTTAATCAATCCATTTGGAGATGAACAATGATGTGTTTTATTAATTGTTTCTTGAAAGGTTTACAAAGAAATGTAGAGCAAAGCTAAAGAAATTACAATCTCTCTTTCCTTTCTCTCTCCTAATGACTTGTTTCACAATTCAAAAAGACCTCCCCTACAACAGACTTACTCGACCCTTTATATAGGGTATTACATAGTGGCCTTACCTTTTTCGATGAAATTGTATTTGTCGAATAATCAAGATTATCGATGTTTGTATTTACCGATTTTGACCTTACCCGAAGAAGGAAAGGATCTAGTGGTTTACACAAATGCCTCACTTCTAGGATTGGGAATCTCGCAAGAGTATAGTGACAGCTATACTGTCCCTTATTTTCGAAACGTCTCGCGAACGCTCGCGAATATATGACTGTTTGCCTTCGCGACACTCTTAAATCTCGCCAAGTCTTTCACACTTTCCTCATGTTCTGATTGTCGTCATCTATTACGTCATTTATTTACCTTCATGCGACTCCTTCGCGATGCAATTGTTTATTAATCTCGCGAAGTATTGTTGTCGCGATATTCTGGTCCTACAAAATGTATAAGTGTTTGTCTTCGCAACACTCCTAAATCTCGCCAAGTCTTCACACTTTTCTCATGCCTTGGCTGTCGTCATCTCGATGCGTCATTTAAATTACTCCCCTGCGACGCCTTCGCAATGTAGTCGTTTATTACTCTCGCGAGGTATTGATGTCGCGATATTCTGATCCTACATCTTGCCTCTTCTCATGTCTTCTCTGTGAAGTAGAGAATGTCATGAGAATTAACATTTTGAAATGACGCAATGGCTCATCCTTATCTAGCACAATCCCGTATTTTTACACGGAATTTATTTCAGATATTTCTTCTTCCACTCCTTCTTTGACACGTCTCTTTCAACCGTTTATTCTTGACCATTCACGTCCCATCTCGCATTAAATGCGTTTGTATTCTCGAGAATCCTTCCCTCTATATATAGTTTTCTCACCTTTCTCTTCTTCTCTTTTATTTTCTCTCTGCAACTTTCCTTCAGCTTCCTTTCTCCGCAATTTGCGCTTCTGCTACTATAAATCCTTTTTTCTTTCTCTTGATTTTCATTTCTCCCTTCATTCCCATACTGTAATAATGGCTTCACTTGGTCGTACATACACACCCCTTTTCAATGAAGTTCAAAAGAAGTTACAAGAAAAGGGTTTCACCTTATCAACCATTCCTGATCAAGGATCTTCATCTATACTTTCTGCAAAATTATTTTCTGATCATCAATGTGATGATCATAAAATCATAGTCTCGCTAGGTCAACTCCTCGCAGGACTCCCCATTCCTCTATATGATCCCGAGATACCATTATTCTATGAAATCCTTGCTCACGAGAAGTTTTCGCGAGCTATTTATCAATTAAGTGGCGACTGCATCCGTCTAATGCTTGAATTCGCCAATCGTGGCGCTGGTAAAGGATCTTTATATCCTGATAATGTCAGGGATCCTCAGTTTGCAAATTTACAAATAGTTGCTGAGAAGTATACCGTGGACAACTTCTTTGCGAATTACTCAGTTATAAATATGAGAAATGATAAATCTCGCTGGGGTGCTCGACTAAAGAAGAATGATAACGTTGATGCTGACAAACTGCTCATGCAGGACATTGACTGGCATTCGGGTAAAAATAATACCCCTCGCCACTCCAAAGATGAAAAGTGGTGGGTTGTCCCTCTTTTTCTAAGTGGACCTTATATCGCAGGCTCACATGTACTCCCTGCAAATCTCGCAAACTATCATCCTTGGGAATTTAAATGGCCCGAGAAGACAAAAGAGGTATATTTCTTATTTCAAGCTTTGCTTTTGCGATATTCACTTCTTTTTATATTTACTGATTTTATAAAATTTTCAGGTTGACAAACTGAGGAAGAGCTATGAAAGAAATCCAAAGGCGAGTACCCTGGCGGTACTCCGATCGATCACGGATGAAGTAAGAAACATTTTCTTTTGTTATTTTAAACAATATTGTTGCCTCTGTTTCTTATCTTTATTCGTGTTCGAAGGTTGAAGTTGAAGAAGTTGCAGTGCTAAGGTTAAAGGCAAGAATAAAATCATCTCTCGCAAGAATAAATCTTGGTCCATCTTCTAAAAACGGAAACTCCAATCTCCTTCTCATTCTAATTCCCAAACCGGCGAGAACTCTGACGAAGATGAAAATGAGATTGGTACTTCCTCTGCGAAGGAGAATCACTCACCACCCGCTATGGCGCAGCTTGTCCTGTATCTTCCGATTCTATGCAAGGATTAGGAAATGATCATTTATCGCTACCCGAATGCTCTCGCTAGAATTTGCGATGCTCCATTGTTAGAGGATAATGATTCCTTTTCAAGTGAGTTTCCAACAGGTGACTTCTAGCTTTTTAAATGCTCTCAACGCTTTGGTATGTTTATGTTCCTTTGTTTCTTTGTGATTTCGATCATAAGCTCTATTTTAATCATTTTTTTTTTACAGTCTGGGAGAGCTTCCTTTGTTGTTGCCTCAGACCTCGAGAAAAGACGCAACAATCTTGAAAAGAAAAATCTCCAACTCAAAGAAAAGGTCCAAGAATTAGAAACCGAAGTGGCGACGTCTCACAAGAAAGTTCAACAATTGGAAGTTGAGTCTACTTCTCAGATGAACAAAATATCTACTCTTCAAAATGCAAATCAACAACTTTATGGTACAGAATTTTTTACTCTTCAAATCATCTTTAATTTTTCATCCGCTTTTCTTTGCCTCGATTTATTATTTTTGCAGACATATATAATCTCTCTGAAGAAGCCATTCTTCTCCACTCATTTCCCGAGCCTATGGATAACGATGTTCTTCTTACTCATCTCAATGAATCTTTAAGTAGTTCGTCAAGCAAAATAAACTCCCTTCCATTAAATGAACTTCAAAACAAATATCGCCTCTTAGAGATTGAACATAGATCCAGTTTAAATTTAGCCAACCAATTTAAACAAATGCACCTTGATTCTCGTAAGAAGACCAAAATTTTAAGGAAGAAAATTAGTGATCTTATAGATGAGAAAGATCGCATTACTAACAATGGTGCAAAGGCATTAGCAGAATTTCAAAAATCTCTTCTCGAAGTACAAATTGAACGAGATGAATTACTTCGCCAAAATACCATTCTTAACAAGCGAGAAGATCAAATTCGTTCACTTCTTGTTATAAATAATAATGATGAATTTGATTGGGCCGCGAAGGTTTTAGACAACGCCAGGAATAATTTAGGTGTTGATGTTAGTCTTCATGCCGATCATCATACTGCCTTGGTTAAAGATATGATATCTGGACGAGAGAAGGTTGTCTATTATACTTTACTGCTCCTTACTTCTGTAGCATTATTATTGAATTGTTAATTCGATATCATATGTTTTGCAGAATCCGAGAAAAGACTTCAGATAAGGATTGAAGAACTTGAGTCTGAAAAAAGGACAACTCGCACAAGACTTTTCTCTTCGCAACAACAAATACTCTAAATTGAAGAAACAATCGCAAGCTCAGTAGCGAACTTCAACAATTATGCAGTTCGCTTTCGCAATCAAACTATTGATAATAGTTTGCAATGATCATAAGATTCCTCTTAGTTCATACCCTTGTCTTCGCGAGGATATTCCCCGAAGATACACCTTTTCGGATGTCTACGATAGTGAAGCTAGTGAAGAAGAGGAGTCTCAGCGAGAAGAATGATGAAATCGAAGAATCGATAAAGAAGAAGAATCTTCTAAGAAATAACTTCCTTTTCTTCTTTTATTTCTTGTAATATCTCGTATATATATCCTTTTAATCTTCCATTTCTATAAACCTTCAATGTAAATTTCTTGGATTACTAAATATGAATTCAACCTTTGTTTTCAACTTTTGTAAATTTATTCATTATTTTCTCATTTCCTTTATGCATAAATCAATCATATGAAGATAAATAACAAAACTTCATCACATGCATTCCCATACTTGCCTCTGTTATTTATTTGCAAATGAAAGATTTATTTTGAAATTTATCATTCGACAAGATCGCAGGATATCTTCATAAATGAAGAAATCTATTGATCTTGCCTTAACATTTCTTGTGTGGTCTTATTTTGCCTTCCTAATTAAAGGTCTTACTGCATTTAAATCGCAGACCTCCTCATTGCGACAAAGTCGCGGGGACGTCTTTACATTTTCATGCAATGACCTATTGACCTTGTCTTATCATTTTGTAAGTATTTTTGCCTCTGCAATGGAGTCATTTGGGCCAAAGACCCAGGATGTTTTATTTGCGACAATATGACAGGTTTAAATATTCTTGCGAATATAAAATCCCATGACATTATCGTCTTTGATCGGGAGAGCTGTTGCTGCTTGAAATCGTGGCAATGGAGTTACATGGTTGCCGATGTCAGAAGAGTCAGAAACTGTGGTGTGGGAGGCCGTAGTTAATGAGTCTAGATGAGAAGCTCGAGATGGAACTCTACAGTAAAGATGGGTGATGCACCAGGATAACAAGAATGTGCCCTGGGCGGTAAGCCGGAGGAATAATGATGAACCTGAGCTTGGAGGTGGAGGACGTTTTTACATTTTCATGTAAAAACCCATTGACCTCGCCTTATCTTCATGTTAGTATTTTTGCCTCTTTAGGATCATTGCACAAATATGACAAGTCTAAATTTTCTTGCGAAAATAAAGCCTCATGACATTTGCATCTTTTGACACTTATCGGCTCCCTAATGGAGGTGCCGCCCTTATCTTCTCCTGTTTGTTGCCCCTTCAAGGAGGCGTACTGTAATATTCTTCTTTTTAATCCTTAAATTAAAGTGGAAAATAGGATTATGCACCGTGTGGTTTAGGAGGGTAGATCCCTTAGTGAGTTTTAGTATTTTATTTAGTCATACCCTAGGTGGTTAAGAGAAAAACTAAGATTTTGACCTTTTCCTCTAAAACCTTATCGTGTGTGGAGGTTGAAACCTATAAAGATATTATTAACCTAAGTAAACAAGAAGGAAAAATAGGAGGCAAAAGAACACATCAAACATTAATTAGGTTTGGGGAAGATTTAACAAGTACTAATTGTGCGGTAAGTGATAATCCGATTTAATTTGGTTTCCATGATACATTCAAATTTATTATAGCTTATAAGAGGGTTCTCATGTTTTCTGTTTTAGGGATCGATAAGTGAATGTTGTTCGGATTAAGAACAAAAGGATTTTCTTACTGCAAGATTGAGGCAAGTAAATTCGATCTCTTAGTCTCGGTTAGATGTAGAATTGGTTGTAGAATAAATCGTGAAAACTTATGCTTGAATCTATCTATAACTTATTATTTGTTTGCGATTTTATTGAACTGTTTCTTTTGGCTGATCAATAATGGATTCTACTGGGAAGAGTAGATGTGGTTCTTTGATTTACGTATGGTATTCACGGTAGGAAATTACATTTAACCTAACTAATAGATCCACTGGACTTTTGCTCCTAACTGACTATGCTAGAGTGGATAGTTTCTCAATGATCGTATGGCTCCTTCGTCTTGTGTGTGTTGTGCTCCCATATTACCGTCTGGCTCTAGAAATTTGATCCATTAGGTATACAGGTGTACTTCCATTAGTGATTAGTTAACAATATACTAAATAAGTCAAATTAAATTAGTAATTAAGCTGCATACAATGGTATAAGAGAATTGATGGCCTGTGTGTTGTGCTCTCATATTGTGGTTTGGGCATTGGATGACTATTCAATCGTGGATATAGGCTCTCAATCATCATGGGTATTGAGTAATTAATTAATATAGGTATAAGTATATATAGATGGATAACATATGCAGGGTTCTACGTGAAGTTTTGCAGTAGATTACCCTAAAGGAATCATGTGCATGTGTACCCAAGACTAGCTTTAAGGACAACACGTATTAAGGGAGAATGGCACATGATACATTTTTCTTTGTTGTCTAACCAAGTGTACAGTAAATTCATGGTCCATATTTATGCGTTACCGGCTGCGTTGTTTGGAACAATTCTTTTAGCCACGTTCCACTATCAATAGTTTCTATGAAAGTTTCTCTACGGTACTTGACTAGTGTGAGTTGCTTTTATTGTATCTACATTTTAGACTGGGTGTGCTATGTCGGCAGTTTCTACTGATTAGGAAGATAAAAACTCTCTGAACTGGGTTGGTATTTTGTATGCCCCGAGGCCTTATGTAGGTCTTTAATCTGGTGTCGTTGTATCTCATTCCAGAAAATAAAGGATAATGGAAATAGGGGGTGCATTTCCAGGTAAAATAGTATACAAATATGTATACTCCCTGAAAGATTTGTTGCGGATATGTTCTGAACTCGGTGAAGTGTTATTGCGGATATGTCCCGGTATAACACTACGATGGTACGTAAGGAGATTTGGTGTGTATTGCTAGTGACTGTTTGAATAGGAAAAACTTAAATTCTTGGTACGATGGTTGTCTAAGTTGAAACTAGTAGTTTCTAATTTATTTTATTTTCTTTGTGACTTATCTGACTTGTGATTTATTTAATATAACCTTTTTATATTTTTCCGTGGTTCGGCGATCGAGTGAGCTTGCTTTGGAGTTTAACTCCTGTTGACTTTTTTTCCTTCCAGGTGTTGTTAGGAATCGTGAAGGAGTTTGATTGATTCCAGTTCCGTAGATATTCTGAAGATATCTAACTGAGGGTGGACATCTACACTTCTTCTTTTATTTATTTTTCTGTTATGTAGTTGTGAGGCAAAGTGGGGTTAGTTGCTTCGGGTAGACTTCTTTATTTTTCTTTGTTAGTTAGATTTGAAGGTGGATTATACTATTGAAATTTAGAACAGCATTTTACTTGACATACTTTTTGTTAAGAAATAATTTTCCCTTATGCATATTCAATTGTGATGGAACTGTGTTCCTAGTTTTTTGTAGGTTATGTACCTTGTTACAGGAAATTAATGACCTACTTTCTATTTAATCATCGGCCGGGGTTATATGGAAAGTAGGGTTATTACAGTTGGTATCATGAGCTTAGGTTAGAGTAACTCTAGGACTTGGGGGGAGTGAGCCTAGGACGTTTCGTTATGTATATCCATGGATTGGATATGCTTGATAAATATTAGTATTTTTATTATATTCTTTTCTAAGATTATCATTGACTTATAGAGGAATGTCAAGGCGTGGTACTAGGAGACGTACTGGTACTGGAAGAGGTAGTACTGGAAATGGTGGTCCTATTGATGGAGATGAACCACAATTAGGAAATCAGACTGTGAATGTGAATATGGCGCAGCTGACCCAGTTAATAGCCCAAGCAGTCGTTGCTGCTGTTATGAACCAAAATGCTGGACAAGTCAACAATCATCAGAACCAAGGACCGCCTACTGAAACTGAGAAAGATACGTATAGAAAGGTTCAGTTTCAGGTCAAGAAGTTGAACCCGAAAGAATTTTCTGGAAATTCTGATAACCCAATGATAGCCCATAAATGGAAGGATGAGATGGTCAAGATTTTTAGGGTCATAGGACCTTCTTGCACAGAAGTCTTCAAGCAGAGATTAGCTACCTTTGAGCTCACTGGAGATGCTCATACTTGGTGGACTTCAGCTTTACGTGGATTGGATCATGCCACCATGACATGGATAGACTTCATTCGTATGTTTGATGACAAGTATTTCACTCAGAGTATTCGAAATGCTAAGGAGAGAGAGTTTCTTTCATTTAAGTAGGGTACTTTATCTGTTACAGTGTACGAGATTGAATAATCAAGATTATCGATGTTTGTACCTCACTTGGTGGATACTGAAGAGAAAAATAGACGTAGGTTTGTTTATGGTTTGAATGCTGTGTATCGGAGGCATATTGTTGCAAATCATATGATTGACACATACGTTAGGGCTGTTGAATGTGCCAGAGAGCTTGAGCAAGATTTCTTGGATCATAAGAGGGATGAGGAATACTTGAAGAAGGACAGTAAGGTTGTCCATGCATCAAAGGTTTCTTCAGGTCAACATGGAAGTGGTAGGAACCAGCAGACCCGGAATGTCACTCAAAAAGGTGATCATCCAGGGAAGAAAAGGAAGGGATATTTGAATCAAGGGAACCGTGGTCAGAAGATCGGTGGTAATGAAGGGGCAGTAGTGCCAGCTGAAGGCGAGGCTCTTGTTGCCAAACCAATTAACTTCTATGGTTTTTGTTATAACTGTCGTGAAAGGGGGCACAAGGCATCAGAATGTACCAAAGAGAAATTTCAGACAGCAGATAGACGTGAGCATCCAAACACTGGGGTTGCAAACCGTAATGTGCAGCCTCGTGGCCAAGGTCAACTCTATGCCGTGCAACCTTCTGAGACGGAGAATTCTACTTTGGGAGGTACTTTCTTTATTTTAGGAGAGCATGTTAGTATTTTATTTGATACCGGAGCTACTCATTCTTTCATATCTGTTAAGTTAGTTCGCATGGTAAATCTTTCTATGAAAGTGTGTGAATTTCCTTTATGTGTTGCTACTCCTACGAGTAGTATGGTAGAGTTGAGTAACAAGGTAGATTCTTGTTCTATTATGATTGGAGATGTTGAGCATTTGGCGGATCTTTATGTGTTAGAGATGGTTCCTTACGATGTAATATTAGGAATGCATTGGTTATCTTCTAACTTTGTGCAATTGGATTGTGCTGACAAGACAATCACTTTTGCAAAGCCGGGTCAGTCTAAGGTAGTGGTGCAGACTACATCTCGAAGTCTGTTTGTAGAAGCTTTCCTTAGCCATATTGGGGGTGAAGTAGTAGATAATGAGTCTCTACAGATTGCGAGTATACTAGTTGTGTCCGATTTTGCGGATTTGTTCCGAGAGGTTCCTGGGTTACCTCCAAGTAGGCAAGTGTAGTTTTGCATTGAACTCTAACCTGTGTACAACACCTATTGCTCGTGCTCCTTATAGAATGGCTCCAAAGGAAATGCAGGAATTGAAGTCTCAGATTGACCAGCTTTTAAGTAAAGGATTTATTCGACGTAGTTCTTCACCATGGGGTGCTCCTGTTTTATTTGTGAAAAAGAAAGATGGTTCTTTACGATTGTGTGTTGACTACCGTGAACTGAACAAGGTCACGATAAGAAACAAGTATCCTTTGCCTAGGATAAATGATCTTTTTGACCAGTTGAAAGGGGATATATGGTTTTCGAAGATCGATTTGTGATCTGGCTATCATCAGCTTTTTGTTAGAGAGCAAGATATTTCTAAGACTGCATTCCTGACTCGTTATGGTTCTTATGAGTTTCTGGTGATGCCTTTTGGGCTTACGAATGCACCTGTGGTTTTTATGGACTCGATGAATCAAGTATTTAGAGATTTTCTTGATCGGTTTGTTATTGTTTTTATCGATGATATTCTTGTGTACTTTAAGACTCGAGAACAACACATGGAACACTTACGCTTAGTGATGCAGACTTTAAGAGAGCATCAGTTGTTTGCAAAATTCTCGAAATGTGAATTTTGGCAACAATCAGTTAAGTTTTTGGGGCATGTGATATCTGAATCCGTAGTTTCTGTAGACCCTTCCAAGATTGAGGCGGTGTTGAGTTGGAAACAACCTACAACGGTTTCAGAGATTCGAAGTTTTCTTGGTTTAGCTGGATATTACCGTCGTTTCATTAAAGATTTTTCTCGTATTTCGGGACCTCTTACTAGGCTAACTAAGAAGGGAGTATTGTTTGTTTGGGATTCTAAGTGTGAAGACGCTTTTCAGGAGCTTAAGATTAAGCTTACTTCAGCACCAGTTTTGACCTTACCCGAAGAAGGAAAGGATCTAGTGGTTTACACAAATGCCTCACTTCTAGGATTGGGATGTGTTTTGATGCAGGAAAGTAAGGTTATTGCTTATGCATCTAGGCAATTGCATGTTCATGAGAAGAATTATCCAACCCATGACTTGGAGTTGGCAGCGGTAGTTTTTGCTCTGAAGTTGTGGCGTCATTACTTGTATGGCGAGAGATTTGAGCTTTTCACTGATCATAAGAGTCTCAAGTATCTATTTTACCAGAAGGATTTGAATATGAGACAGCGTCGATGGATGGAGCTCATCAATGATTATACTTTCGGCTTACAATATCAACCTGGTAAGGCGAATGTTGTAGCTGATTCCTTGAGTCGAAAACCAAGGGGTTGGTTAGCTTTCATGATGGCGGAAGAGTGGAAGATGTTAGAGACAGTCGCTGAGTTTTTCTTAGACGTTAAGAATTCTTCTACTTCTCAAGCATTTTTGGGAAATCTTGTGGTACAACCTGCACTTATTAGCCGTATTGTTCAGGCTCAGTCCAAGGATGATTGGTGTGTGAAACTACTTGGATCTGGAGACTTAAGTGAAGATTATGATGTTTGGATGGATGGTGGGCTTCGGATTCGGGATCGTTTATGTGTACCCGTGGACGCCAGTTGAGACGTGAGGTGTTAGATGAAGCTCATCGTAGTCGCTACACTATCCATCTTGGAGCTACAAAAATGTATAAGGATTTGCGTAGACAATTTTGGTGGAAAAGTATGAAGCGAGATATTGCAGAATACGTTTCTAAAAGCTGAATTTGTCAGCAAGTTAAGATTGAGCACCAAAAACCAGCTGGAGAATTACAATCGCTTCCAATACCGGAATAGAAATAGGATAATATATTCATGGATTTTATAGTTGGACTACCGAGATCAAAGAGAGGACATGACTCTATTTGGGTAATAGTGGATCGGTTAACTAAGTCGGCACACTTTTTACCAGTGCATACTACCTACAGTGTGGATAGAGTATGCAAGCTCTATGTAGAGAAGATTGTGGTATTGCATGGGGTGCCATTCTCAATTGTTTCTGATAGGGGTGTTCAATTCACTTCTAAATTTTGGAGAGCATTTCAACAAGCTATGAGTTCAGAGTTGGATCTTAGTACTTCATTTCATCCTCAGACTGATGGTCAGACAAAGAGAGCTAATCAAATACTGGAGGATATGCTTCGTGCATGTGTGCTATATTTTCAAGGAAATTGGGATGAATATTTACCGTGGGCAGAATTTGCTTACAATAATAGTTATCAGTCGAGTATTGGTATGGCTCCCTTTGAAGTTCGTTATGGAAGACCGTGTCGATCACTGGTATGTTGGGTAGAAGTGGGTGGAAAGAGATTTTGGGACCCGATTTGGTTCAGCTAACTACGGAGAAAATCCTAGTGGTTAAGGATTGCCTTCGTAAAGCCCAGAGCAGGCAGAAAAGTTACGCAGATAGGAAACGACGTCCATTACCACTTGAGATTGGAGATGAAGTGTTACTCAAGGTGTCCCCTATGAAAGGAGTAATGAGGTTTGGTAAGTAAGGGAAATTGTCTCCTAGGTTTATAGGACCTTTCCCTATAACTAAGAAGATTGGAAATGTAGCATACCGGTTGGAGTTACCATCACAGTTGTCCTGGACTGCACAACGTATTTCATGTTTCGATGCTACGTAGACACTTAAGAGATGAGGAGCACGCTCAACAAGCATATCTTAGTGAGTTGGTTATGAACCCGGATGTTACCTTTGAAGAAAAGCCAATTCGCATAGTAGAGCGACAAGTAAGACAACTACGATCACTGGAAATACCATTTGTCAAAGTACAATGGAATCCGCAAAATGAGCGAGAAGCTACTTGGGAGCGTGAGGATATTATTCGTCGTTCTCACCCGCATCTCTTCAATAACGAGGTAATTCTGATTCCGAGGGCGGAATCCCTTTCTAGTGGGGTAGACTGTAATATTCTTCTTTTTAATCCTTAAATTAAAGTGGAAAATAGGATTATGCACCGTGTGGTTTAGGAGGGTAGATCCCTTAGTGAGTTTTAGTATTTTATTTAGTCATACCCTAGGTGGTTAAGAGAAAAACTAAGATTTTGACCTTTTCCTCTAAAACCTTATCGTGTGTGGAGGTTGAAACCTATAAAGATATTATTAACCTAAGTAAACAAGAAGGAAAAATAGGAGGCAGTAACACATCAAACATTAATTAGGTTTGGGGAAGATTTAACAAGTACTAATTGTGCGGTAAGTGATAATCCGATTTAATTTGGTTTCCATGATACATTTAAATTTATTATAGCTTATAAGAGGGTTTTCATGTTTTCTGTTTTAGGGATCGATAAGTGAATGTTGTTCGGATTAAGAACAAAAGGATTTTCTTACTGCAAGATTGAGGCAAGTAAATTCGATCTCTTAGTCTCGGTTAGATGTAGAATTGGTTGTAGAATAAATCGTGAAAACTTATGCTTGAATCTATCTATAACTTATTATTTGTTTGCGATTTTATTGAACTGTTTCTTTTGGCTGATCAATAATGGATTCTACTGGGAAGAGTAGATGTGGTTCTTTGATTTACGTATGGTATTCACGGTAGGAAATTACATTTAACCTAATTAATAGATCCACTGGACTTTTGCTCCTAACTGACTATGCTAGAGTGGATAGTTTCTCAATGATCGTATGGCTCCTTCGTCTTGTGTGTGTTGTGCTCCCATATTACCGTATGGCTCTAGAAATTTGATCCATTAGGTATAAAGGTGTACTTCCATTAGTGATTAGTTAACAATATACTAAATAAGTCAAATTAAATTAGTAATTAAGCTGCATACAATGGTATAAGAGAATTGATGGCCTGTGTGTTGTGCTCTCATATTGTGGTCTGGGCATTGGATGACTATTCAATCGTGGATATAGGCTCTCAAGCATCATGGGTATTGAGTAATTAATTAATATAGGTATAAGTATATATAGATGGATAACATATGCAGGGTTCTACGTGATATTTTGCAGTAGATTACCCTAAAGGAATCATGTGCATGTGTACCCAAGACTAGCTTTAAGGACAACACGTATTAAGGGAGAATGGCACATGATACATTTTTCTTTGTTGTCTAACCAAGTGTACAGTAAAGTCATGGTCCATATTTACGCGTTACCGGCTGCGTTGTTTGGAACAATTCTTTTAGCCACGTTCCACTATCAATAGTTTCTATGAAAGTTTCTCTACGGTACTTGACTAGTGTGAGTTGCTTTTATTGTATCTACATTTTAGACTGGGTGTGCTATGTCGGCAGTTTCTACTGATTAGGAAGATAAAAACTCTCTGAACTGGGTTGGTATTTTGTATGCCCCGAGGCCTTATGTAGGTCTTTAATCTGGTGTCGTTGTATCTCATTCAGTAAAATAAAGGATAATGGAAATAGGGGGTGCATTTCAGGTAAAATAGTATACAAATATGTATACTCCCTGAAAGATTTGTTGCGGATATGTTCTGAACTCGGTGAAGTGTTATTGCGGATATGTCCCGGTATAACACTACGATGGTACGTAAGGAGATTTGGTGTGTATTGATAGTGACTGTTTGAATAGGAAAAACTTAAATTCTTGGTACGATGGTTGTCTAAGTTGAAACTAGTAGTTTCTAATTTATTTTATTTTCTTTGTGACTTATCTGACTTGTGATTTATTTAATATAACCTTTTTATATTTTTCCGTGGTTCGGCGATCGAGTGAGCTTGCTTTGGAGTTTAACTCCTGTTGACTTTTTTCCTTCCAGGTGTTGTTAGGAATCGTGAAGGAGTTTGATTGATTCCAGTTCCGTAGATATTCTGAAGATATCTAACTGAGGGTGGACATCTACACTTCTTCTTTTATTTATTTTTCCGTTATGTAGTTGTGAGGCAGTGGGGTTAGTTGCTTTCGGGTAGACTTCTTTATTTTTCTTTGTTAGTTCGATTTGAAGGTGGATTATACTATTGAAGTTTAGAACATCATTTTACTTGACATACTTTTTGTTAAGAAATAATTTTCCCTTATGCATATTCAATTGTGATGGAACTGTGTTCCTAGTTTTCTGTAGGTTATGTACCTTGTTACATGAAATTAATGACCTACTTTTTATTTAATCATCGGCCGGGGTTATATGGAAAGTAGGGTTATTACACGTACATCGGCCATACAAGACTAGCTCCTCCCATCCGGTCTTAACAACAACCAGTTGTTTTCGCAGCCTCTTATCCCTTATACCTATATGGTTTATGGTTACGAGACTGCACCCTAAGTGGAGTTTTCTTCGGGCCGAGTGCAGCGTGTACCAAGACTTGCCAAGAATGGACGAGACACTTCAAATGCCCCAGGCACTCTTGGCTCAACCGTGTACCTCGGCGCCTTGAGCATACACAGACTCCTTGAAAGAGACCCTCAAGCGTCCAACCTGTGGTATAACCTTATATATATATGGAAATCCAAGGTATCTCTCCCCGATAGGCTTTCATGGGCCCCAAATTTCCATGACTCAGGCTTCAGGAGCGGTGTAACCTTCCCCCTGAGCCATGTCAAGAGATACCCCCTTGTATGACACACTTTAGGTCTTACATTTGCCTCTTCGCGAAGTATCATTCGCGAACTAGGTGTATGTCATAAAGGTTCGTCCCATTCACTCACTCATTCATTTTTGTGAATTCAATTAATCATTCATTTTTAATAATCTCATGTTATTTTGTTTGTGATGCTATCGCACAATTTTGCTTTGTTTGTAATCATCTCATTTCAACTCTTCAATCGGATTTTCATACATTCTTGATCGCGAGATTCTCATGGAATTTTTCTTCATCTACTATTTCTTCTTTTTATCCTTGACATGCCTTCGTCACTAAATCTTTGTTGCTTCTCGCAACTATTCACTTCTTACACCTTTTACTCCCGCCTCTCTCGCCTCGCATTATTTAAATCTCTTAATAGCTCTTTTCATCATAACTTTCAACTGCCTTCATGCCTTCATCTCGCAATGTATCTTCTCTCCTTATATTTATGTTATCTACCATCAATCTTTCTTTTCTTTGTTCCTCTGTTATATTCTTTTTCCATCCCTTCTTTTTTTGCAACTCCTCTCTTCACAGCTTTCTACATCAACCTCGTAACATCTTTGCCCTTCCATCCAATCTCCCTTTATAATTACAACACCGCTAGGATGGGGAAATTTTATACACTGATGGTAAGTTGACGCTACACCTAGGATTTCATGCAACCATGGCCTCCCGATCAATGCATTATAAGGGGACTCCACATCGATCACACAGAACAAAATATCAGTTGATAATCCTTGCAAGGGTATTCTCATGTGAACTTCTCCTTTAGGCTTATTCGTTGTACCATTGAAACCATATATTTTGTATGTTGAAGGTATCAATTCTTCATCCTTTCCTCCCATGGTCTTATACGTATGGTAGAAAAGAATGTTCACCGAACTCAAAAGTATCAATTAATATCTGTTGATTGCCCAACAATTTTCTCGCTTCATCATCTTCGCCAAAGAAAGGTTTTGGATTAATTTCCAGTTTCACAACCAATGGGCTATCATGTACTTCTCTACCTTTGGGTATTTCCGAGAAAGAAATAATCGAATCGCCACTCTTTTAATTGCGACGTCCTCGCAATATTCATTATTTCTTTATCATCAACATCCTCGCAAAAACCCTACCGAGTACATTATCGTGAAAATCTTCAATTGTGCGATATGAGTGAACAATGGAGTTGCAAAATAAATTTTTAGCTTTTGTTCCAACTTCTATTACGAATGTTTCTTTTCCCTTTGATGGTGGTGGCGGCAAATGTTGAACTTTCTCTTCATTTTTTAGAAAGTGATTCAGCTTTCCTTGATCAATCATTCTAAGGATAATTCTTTTGATGTTTCTGCAGTCATTTGTCAGATGTCCATGAAAACGATGGTAAGAGCAGCACTGTGACTCCTATCACCTGGTGGCGGTTCACTCCCCATGTTCCATGGTGCAGGTATATTCTCCATCAAGAGTATAGCTTCCCATATCTTCTCCACACTAGTATTCAATGGTGGCATCTTAATTTCTTCCCATACTACTCTATGACGTCGTTGCCCTCCATGATAATTCTGTTTTTGACTTCCATAGGTTTCTTGCGGGTAATCAAGTCTCTGAATTTTGTTATTGCTACCACGGTTGTAGTAGTTTCTTTCTCTTTCAAACTCTTCCTGATCTCGGCTTCCCATGGCCACTAACTTTGGCTGTCCATCATCTACCACTTTTTCTTGTTGCCCTTGCAAGGTACTCGCCACCTGTCTCGTATTAATCTGGTAATAAACTTGCATTCGCAAGACTTGAACTTGTATTCGCGACCGGGCACGATTCCACTTCATTTTGTCTTTCTTCCAGAGCAATATATTCTCTTGCAGTTCTCTCAACTCGGTCATTGTGATTGTATTCTTGACTCGAAAATTTGAACATATAATAAGTTGGTTGCGAACATAGCATTTATGAATGATAATATGAGGTATCTTTCATCCACCCGTCAACCCATTTCGCCGCACATTTTCTTCCATCTTACAAGTCAAATGTCTCAAGCTTTCGCCAACTCTTTGTTTTAGCCCAAATACATCTTCAATACTGTGTCGCGAAGAGTTGTTACTTATATATGCCCCTAAGAATATAGCTTGTAAATGGTTTAATGACGTGATTGTATTCCTTGGTAAACCCTCAAACCATTTCAATGCTTCTCCTGTTAAACTTGACGCAAAGTATTTGCACAGTATAGCATCATGGTTTTCCCACCGTAGCATACATCTCACATAAGCCTTGATGTGTTGTACTGCACAAGTTGACCCATCAAAAATGCTGGTTAATGCTGGTAAGTTGCATTTTGGGAGTATTCCTCCTAGCTGCACTTCTAATGTAAAAGGATTGTTCGCAGCCTCTGCAATAGCTTCATCTAACTGTCTTCTTCCTCCTTCTCTTCTGCTGCTCAATATTCCTCTCATCTCTCGCCAATTCTCTCAGATTTGTTCATTTGCCTAGAATTTGAATTTACTTGCCTTCTTTAATTCTCGCCTCTCTCCTTCTCCTTTCGTGTCTACTCATATTTTCTCGGGTTCATCGTTCTCTTCTCTTCTTTTCTCTGCGAGTTTCTCCTCATCTCTTTCATGAATTCTTACACCATTATATCTCATCATTTTCTCTTCGTTGGCTGTCTATCGTTCTTCTTTGTATTCTTTCATATTCCTCGTTGATATTTCCATTGTTGCGATTTTGCTCATGCCTCCTTTCTCTAAGTTATCATGATTATTCTCGCCGAATCGCCTCTTCGAATTCCCCGTTCTTCCATTTCTCGCTCTCAATCTTTCCTCTCGCGAGCTAGACGTGCTTGTTCAATATAATGCTTTTCAATGTCATCTTCAATTTCCTTTGTTTCCTCCGTGTTTCTCTCTCTTGTAGTATTCTTCTTCCTTCTTCCCGATTTTCTTCATTAACCTGGATTATTCTCGCCCTTGACGACGCCTATCTTCTTGATTTCCGTCATTTTGATCATTCTGTAGATTTTCGGGACGTGGAATATAACGATCTCCTACTACTTCCCTTTCTTCGACCTCTTTTCGCCAAAATCTAGTTCTCTTTCCAAATTTTCTTCATTAACATTTTCTCGCGGGTAATGTCCTTCTCACGTCCTCTCTAATCGATCCCGATCTTGATCTCGTTATTACTTCTCGATCTTCTATTTTGCAGCCTCCTATTTTCCATCCTTAATTCGTGGTTTTGCCTTGTTAAATTTGCGCGTTCCTCCGCTTCTAATCGCCTTTCTTCATGTATTGTTTGTCTCAATGCCTCTAATGTCTGTAATTTCTTAATTTCCACGAATCGTTTCTCCCATCTCTTCTCGATTTCTCACCTCTTGTTCATTATTTATCAATTGTTGCACTTCTTCTCTTCCTCCATAGAGTCCGATCTCCAGTATGCACACTCACCCTATCATAATCTATTATTCTATTTGGAGCCGGTTGAGTTGGTGGTTGAATTTGGCCTTCTTCTCCATTTCTTGTGTTTATTCTTGAGGGTTCACCTACCTCATTTATCCTTTCTCCAGCCAATCTCCTGCTTCTTCTTACGGTTGTTGGTTGTTCAGATGTTCCTCTTCTTCTAGCCATTTCTTAATAATTTGCTAAAATTGTATGAAATTCTTCTCTTTGCACTCCAAATTTTTCCAAATCACAATGTTGATCTTCACTCAGTCCACTGTTTCTAGCGCATATGTAGTTGCAGAAATCCCACACTACACCCTCACTAGATTCTACTCAATTAACTCATTTTGAATATGAATTGCTATAGATTTTATTGATTATTTTCTTGAAATGTTTACAAAGAAAGTAAGAAACGAGTTTAAGGGAATTACAATCACCCTAAAGTTTTCTCTCTCCTAATATCTTGCTCAACAATTCAAAAGACCTCTCACAATGATTTACTCTAACCCTTTATATAGGGTATTACATAGTGGAGGACAGCTAAGCCGTCCTTTATTTTGGGAATCCCGCGAAGTGTCGCAAATGTATAAGTGTTTGTCTTCGCGACACTCCTAAATCTCGCCAAGTCTTCACACTTTTCTCATGCCTTGGCTGTCGTCATCTGATGCGTCATTTAAATTACTCCCCTGCGACGCCTTCGCAATGTAGTCGTTTATTACTCTCGCGAGGTATTGATGTCGCGATATTCTGATCCTACAATGTCCTTTATTTTCGGATCTGACTTGTGACACGCTCGCACGTATTCAAATGTTAAATCTCGCAACACTCCTAAATCTCGCTAGGTCTTCGTATCTTTCGTGTTCATCTTTTTGTCGTCATACGTTGCGTCATTTATATTACCCATCTGCGATATCTTCGCAATGTGTCGTTTATGGATTTCGCAAGGGTCTTGATGTTGCGTTATTCTGATCCTACACTTACGGTTGGAATTGTGCTCTTGACCAACCGTAACTCTGTGTTACGGTTCGTAAATTATCGAATACCAACCGTAACTGGTTCAATTTGGGGAAAACCCAATCGGAATACCAGTTACGGTTGGTAAAAAAAATTCGGTACGAACCGTAACCTAATTACGGTTTGAAACATGACAGCATATATAGAATAGTAATAAATAACGGTTGGTAACTAATAAATCAAAACCAACTGTAACTGACTTACGGTTGGTATTTCAACTAATTTTTGAACCAGATAAATTGATAAGACACATGATGATATATGGTTGGTAATGTTGTTTGAGTTACAATTCGTAACTCAATTACGGTTGATAAATGTGATGAAAATACAAACCGTAAAAATAAATTGAAACATCCAGGAAGAATTACGGTTCGTAATTCAAGTATCGACACTAACCCTAAGTCTATTTACGGTTGCAAATAAAATTCGTAATTGAACATTTTTTTTTTCAAAACTAAGATCTTACGGTTGGTATTTGAGTTAAAGGAACCGTAACATCAACCCAAACTACAATTACGATTCATATTAGTGTTATTACCAACCGTAACTCACATGCAACACAGAAATTTCAATTTCAATTTTGTTCCAAAACCCTGATTTTTGATACAAAACTAACTTTAATCTTCGTCAACCTTCTTCTTCGGCATCTCTAATATAGTTTTCAATCAACGATTATCAATTTTTCAAATTGCCGATTAATCGAGGACGATGAAAATTTCAGTTTTAATGGAGGAGGATAAGAGAAATGAAGGTGAAAAAAACCGTTTTGATTTTTCGATTCATTAGGTTTAAAAAATAGGGGAGGACAATTATGTCTTTTCAACCAAAAAAGAATGGGTAAATTAGTCAATTTACACCCCCTATATGACATCCCCTAACCAACTAGGGGGACATTGTTATCACACTTGCCGCCCCTATAACAGGATTGTTTTCAAAGTCCTACATACGCGCAAGGCACACCGTGTCCGTTCCAAATCAAAAAGGACGAATATGTCTGTATGGTACTGGCAGATCGGTTCAAGTCACAGTAATCTTTCCATTTGAATTGTGTGTTATAATAACCTGGCGAGATTGGGGTATATCCAGACTAATTGGGGTATACCCAAATTTAAATGGACCTAGTGCCCTCTACTCTTCTCCTTCCTTTATCTTATTCCATCAACCAAAAATTTCAATTTTGATTTTCTACAAAAAAAAAAATGGTTGATTCTAAACAATCAAGTAGCAATAGAGATTCAACAGGTAATATCAAAAGATCCAAATCAGAGGAAAAATGTAAGGGAAAAGTTGGAACGAGTAAACCCGAGAATGCAATCCTTGAAGATGCTGAAAAGAACCCTCTACCGGCGAAAAGAAGATTGTAAGTGAACACTAAACTCAAAACCATCATTGTGTTGTGTGTTTTGATTTTTATATTATGTTAGAAATCGAAAATTATGATTTTCAGGGTCTTTAGTCGGCAGTTTTTTTTTTTTTTAAATTTAAATGTCGGCCTTAAGATTTTAATGGTAGTCGGCAAGGTCGTAACATGAATATCATGCCAACTTTTCATAATTGCCATGGCGACTGTTAAACAATAACCAGGGCCGGCAAGGTATTCAATAACCAACCTTGCCGACTTTTCTTTAGTCGGCATCTTCTTAGACTTGTACCGTCACGACTTTATGTCACAAGAACTTGATTTTACCGAGTTCGATTTTGTTATTAGTCGGCATCGTATATTAATAGAACCCCTCCGACTATATATTAGTCGGCATTGTAGATGAATAGGACCTTACCGACTGTGTTTTAGTCGGCATTGTAGATGAATATGATAGGTGTAGAATACACCTAATTTACTATCTAGTAGTTTATGCTTTCTTTGCTATTTTTCGTGTAAATTATGTATTTTACGCTTGTTTTGAGTTTTATAGCTACTATGGAGTCGCACGGAGGAAAAGAAGAAGAAATCACCCAATTTAAGTCAAAAGGGCAAAAAAGGTCATTTTACAGGCGACTGATATATGGAGCCCAGTCAAGGTTAAGGGGCAACCTAATACTAAGCTGAGGTTAAGGGGTAGCCAGTTTTGTTTTAAAAGAGGAAATGTTAAAGGCACCAATGAAAGTACTCGTGGCACCCAGTCTAGGGGTGGATCTTATCCCTGGGGTGTACCCATCCAGCCCTAACTTAGCCCTACTAATCGAGAATGATATGTCTTCTCTCGTTTTCTTCACTTGTCTGAAATAAAGAAAAAAAAAAAACACAGCGGCTGAATTAAAACCGATCGACTCATTCCTCTCAATCATTCGGTTTTGCCTGAAATAAAGAAGGAAGAGAAGCAGCAGCCGCTGCTACTAAATCAAGAGAAAGATCGAAAACTCAGAGCCGAGAAGATGAAAATGGTTTGCTGTTGAAGCTCAGGGGATCGAGGGTTTGATTTGAACTATTTGATCGAGAAACTGAAGGTGAAGAAATTTGAGCTGGGTTCAATAGGCAGTAAGGGGTTGGTTGAAGTCTGAGGGAATCGGTGAGAAGAGATCGAGAACTGAGATCGAGAACTGAGATCGATTAGGGTTGATTCAACAGAGACAGGGTCACGGATAGATTGAGCCTTATAAGAATCGATTGAAGGAGGTGATATATTGAAGAGGTTGATGTGCTGTTGAGCAGTTGTTGCTGCTGATGTACCGAGAAATCGAGAATTCAGTGAAGTAATGGCTGCCGTTTGGGACTGAGTTGGTGCTGTTGATAAGATGAGAATAGATTGAAGCGACAGAAGAGAGATCGGATGAAATGGGTCTACGATGGGTTGGTGGTAGTCTCGATGATGAAGCTCGTGGGAGATAGAGTTTTGTGAATCGAGAAGAATGAAGATCGAAAGGGGTTCTCGATGAGTTTTGGAGTCATTCTTTAGAGAGTGGAAGCCTGATTTTCTGAAGCAAAGAATTGGGTATGAGCTGGTAACGATTTGAAGCTTTGCAATTGATGAATGAGCTAAAGAAATAGATGTATGTGTTAGGTTTGTTACAGTATGTAAGAGAGGCTCAAATTGGCCTAGAAATCTCGATAAACACCAAACTCGGCCAAATCGTCCTTCCGGGCGAGTTGACTTGACCGATCCAGACGATCCCGACGACCGATCCCAACCGAGTTCGTGGATCGATTCCGGTGAGTCGAATTAATCAAGTCACCGAGTAAGCAATGACTCAAGATCGATCAGCTGAGTGAGCCCAGTTAGCTGAATCAGAAGCTAACTCGAGTCTGACTCACTCCTTCTCCTTGACCCGTTGACTAACGTTGACTGACGGTTGACCAGTTTGACCGTTAGTCCTAACGGTAGACTGACGGAATATTCCGTCGAATATTCTCCCGACGACAGAAATTTTCAGGTGGCCGGCGGCGACGTTTTCCGGCCATAATCCCAGTTTTCCGGCGAGCAAAAATTCCGTAACTTTCTATGGACTTCTCTCATGGGTATGAAGACTTGGGCTAGGAATTAGATGGAGAATTGGACTCAAATTTGGAAAGAGAAGGTGGAAGAGTTGAGAAAAGCTTGGATTTGGAAATTGAATTGCAAAAGGAAAAGGATTCTAATCCTTGGAAGATTTGGAGAATTTTGAAGCCTATAAATAGAGAAGTTTTCTACAACTTCTACACACCTCTCTACACACACATCACTTGTGTTTTTGCTTGCTTTTCTAAGATTTTTCTTTTTAATTACTTGTGTGAATTTGAAAATTCTTCTTTTAATTATTATTATTTGTGTGAATTTCAAAAACATGAGTAGCTAATTTTTCTATTGATTGAGGATGAATTCCTAGTTCTTAACATGATTTGAGTTTTGTTTTCAAATTCTATCTTGAAGTTTTTCACATGATTATCGATTGTTTTTACTAATAGGAGTGATCTTAAAGACATTCATGATTGATTGATAGATTGTTTGACTGCACGCTAAATTAATTTGTTAATTGATCTATATCTAGTAAAGTTAGGGAATAAGTAATCGTTCTTGACACTTTACACAAGTAGAAAACACGAGACCTCAAGTGAGGGATTCCGTGGAGCAATTGTGTGTAGAAACAACGCTAGAAAGTGACCAAGCGAAGAGTTTAACTACTAGTACTAAACCTAAATTCATAAATCTTAATGCATTCTGGGAATTACATCTTGTAAGCTAATTCAAGGTGGTTCTTTTGAATAGAATCCGATAACTAAGCGGACCGTGTCCTCGCTGAAATTAGGGATTTTGGGTTTAGCTGAGTGACCTGCTATCCTACGGTTGGTGATAATTGTGACTAATAACAAGTAGAAAAGAACATAACTTGATTCATTGTTTCGTAACGAAGAAGGATTCCTTGATCTTTCTCTCTTATTGCTTTCATCTTTCAACTTTCGATTTTAATTGCTTTGTTTATTTTTATTTTGCTTTTTACACCCCCTTTCGTGACAACTTTTACAACTAAGATCACTTGCTCCTCGTGGGAACGAACTTGACTTCCATTATATTATTTTTAATTGAGTGGAAATATTGAATTAATTTGATTGCACCTACGACACGCATCAATTTTTGGCGCCGCTGCCGGGGAGCAACGGGCGATTTTTTAGTTGTTTTTATTTTTATTTTGCTTTGTTAGATTCTTTACCGTATCTAACTTAGTTTGTGAGAATCTTGTTTCGTGTGTTATACCTTTGGTGAATGCTAAAAGGGGGTAGACCGAGTCCAATACGTCTTCGATCCTAAGACTCAATTAAAGGATTTCATTCGAGCGATTAACACTCCACTTCCTCCTTCTTCATCAAGTGATTCGGACAAAGAGGAAGAAACAATGGCTGATCGTACACTAAAGGACCTAGCTTCTCACAAGCTTGATACACAACAATGGTGTATCCAAACTAATTCAACCTTCGAAATCAAGCCGGGTTGATTAGAGAGTTACCAAAGTTCCATGGCATGGTGAATGAGGACCCAAACAAACATCTTATGGACTTTTATGCCATAGTTATGGCTATGCTTCCACCGGAGACTAATGCGGATGGAGCATTGTTGAAAGCTTTCCGCTTTTTACGGCAATGCTAAGGAATGGTTATATTATTTGCCTTCCGGAAGTATCACAACATGGAATGGGATGAAGAAACTTTTCCTCGAGAGATATTTTCCCGCATCCAAAGCTACTCAAATTCGCAAGGAGATTTGTGGATTGAAACAACAAGTGGGAGAATCATTGTATGAATGTTGGGAGCGATACAAAAGGTTGGTGGCAAGCTGTCCACACCATCAATTTAGTGATGTTATGATACTCCAATACTTCTATGAAGCTCTCCACCCAAGTGATAGGTCTCTTCTTGACGCCGCGGGTGGTGGTGCACTAATGAACAAGACTTTGACCGAAGCTAGAGAGTTGATTGAAAGTATGGCGGCAAACTCGCAACAATTCTACACAAGGGATGAACCAACGGTTAGGCGAGTGCATGAAGTTAGTGATTCGTCATCACATCTTGATCAAAGGATGAGTAACATGGAGATTATGATGCAAAGAATGGTCCGCGGTAATTATTCCGGATGATGAGACCGAACAAGTGAATGCTTTATATCCAAATCAAAGGCCAAGGTACGATCCATACTCCAATACCTATAATCCCGGTGGGAAGGATCATCCCAACTTTAGTTATGCAAACAAGCAAGCGGCGGCTCCTAATCCATATGCACAACAAGGTGGTTTTCAACAATCACGATTCCAACCTCAACAACAAGGTGGTTATCAACAATTCCAACCTCAAGTGAAAGAACAAGGATCTTCAATTGATGATAAGCTTAATGTCATGATGCAAGGTTTGCAAGGTCTTACATATGTTCCAACAAAGCCAACAAAATCAACAAAAGACCGATTCGGCTATCAAGGATTTACAAACTCAAATGGGACAGTTGGCGACCGATGTAAATTTATTGAAATCTCAAGCATCCACAAAACTTCCTTCACAACCGTTTGTGAATCCAAGAGAGAATGTTAATGCGGTTACTTTAAGAAGTGGAAGAAAAGTGGAGGGTCCAAGTCATCATGAGGAAGTTAGTGAAGAGGTAGTCAATGACAAGGAGGAAACCGCACCAAAGGAGAATTCAACACCAAAAGACCAATCCAAGGAACCGGTTTCTACTTTCACTACTCCACCTCCTTTTCCTAGTCGTTTTGCTAAATCCAAGAAAGAAGCTCAAGACAAGGCACTTATGGATATCTTTAAGAAGATTGAAATCAACATCCCATTCATTGAGGCTATTAAGACAATTCCAAGGTATGCCAAGTTCATGAAGGAATTATGCATCAAGAAGGATAGGTTGCTTGATAATGAAATTACTAAAGTTGGCAGAGTGGCCATGCTATGCTATTAAAGAAGATGCCTACAAAGTGCACGGATCCCGGTGGTTTCACGGTGCCAATTACTATTGGTAAACAAAGGTTTGAACATGCTTTACTTGATTTGGGAGCTTCCATTAGTGTGATGTCGCCGAAATATATGACTCCTTGAATCTTGGACCTTTGAAAGAGACAAGAGTTATTATCCAATTGGCAAACAAGTCTAACATATATCCTAAGGGGCTTGTAGAAGACGTGCTAGTGCAAGTAAATGAGCTTATTTTTCCCGTGTGGATTTCTTTGTGGTGGATATGGACAACAATGAGAACCGTTCATCTACTTCTTTACTTCTTGGGAGGCCATTCATGAAGACCGCAAAGACGAAGATTGATGTTGATAAGGGTACACTCACTATGGAATTCGACAAGGAGATAATACACTTTAATATATTTGAAGCCATGCGCTACCCAAGTGATGTGCATTCCGTTTACTCCATTGATGTGGTTGATTCATTAGCGCAACAAATGGTGGAATTGAACCAAGAGGATGAACTTGATGTGGTGTTGCAAAAGAGCATTGAATCGACGTCCATGGCTTGTCTAACTTGGATGTTGAAATCTCCAAGGAATTGGTGGAGATATGTGGGCTTTGGCGACATTGCAAGAAGCTAAAAGGGTGATGTTTCATATATTTCTTTACCCGTGAATGATGAAGTACTTGTACCATCTATTGTGAAGGCGCCCAAACTAGAATTGAAGCCACTTCCGGACCATTTGAAGTATGCTTTCTTGGGAGATGGAGATGAGCTTCCAAGTGATTATTTCTAAGAACCTCACGCTGGCATAAGAAGACCGTTTGCTTAGAGTCTTGAAAGAGCACAAAACGGCTATTGGGTGGACAATCATGACATCAAAGGTATTAGTCCATCCATGTGCATGCATAGGATTCTAATGGAAGAGAACGAAGTTTCCGTGACGTGATGCTCAACGTCGGCTTAATCCTCCCATGATGGAGGTTGTGAAAAAGAGATACTCAAATTGCTAAGTGTGGGGGTAATCTACCCAATTTCCGATAGCAAGTGGGTTAGTCCGGTTCAAGTGGTACCAAAGAAATCCGAGTCACGGTTGTTCGAAATCAAGATGATGAACTTGTTCCTACAAGAGTTCAAACCGGTTGGGAGAGTGTGCATTGACTATAGAAAGCTTAATTCCGCAACCCGCAAGGATCACTTTCCTTTACCTTTCATTGATCAAATGTTGAGCTGTTAGCGGGCATTCTTATTATTGCTTTTTGGATGGTTATTCGGGATACAATCAAATTGTTATTGCACCGGAGGACCAAGAGAAGACCACTTTCACTTGTCCGTTTGGAACGCTTGCATATAGACGGATGCCGCTTGGCCTTTGCAATGCGCCGGCTACTTTTCAAAGATGCATGGTGAGTATATTCTCGGATTATGTGGAGCGCATCATCGAGGTATTTATGGATGACTTTAGTGTTTATGGCAATTCTTTTGATGGTTGTTTAAATAACCTTGAACTAATTCTTAAACGATGCATAGACACAAACCTTGTCCTTAATTGGGAGAAATGTCACTTTATGGTAAACCACTAAAGCATAGTACTTGGTCACATTGTGTCCTCTCGAGGGCTCGAAGTGGACAAGTCAAAGATAGATTTAATAAGAAACTTACAATATCCCACTTCGGTGAGGGAGATCCGTTCTTTTCTTGGTCATGCAGGTTTCTATAGGCGGTTTATCAAGGATTTCTCCAAAATCTCCATGCCGATGTGCAAGTTATTACAAAAGGAGGTACCTTTCGACTTCAACAAGGAATGCGAGGATGCTTTTGACAAATTAAAGGAGATGTTGACAAGTGCGCCGATTATCAAATCACCGGATTGGAATCTTCCATTTGAATTAATGTGTGATGCTAGTGATTATGCGGTTGGAGCCGTTTGGGTCAAAGGGTGGACAAGTTGTCCCATGTTATCTATTATGCATCTAGGACCCTTAATGATGCACAAATCAATTATTCTACCACGGAAAAGGAGTTATTGGCTATAGTTTTTGCGTTGGAAAAATTTCGATCATACTTGGTGGGTACAAAGGTTATTGTGTATTCCGATCATGCCGCACTAAGACACTTAATAAAGAAGAAAGAAGCTAAGCCAAGATTAATCCTGGTGGATCCTATTGTTACAAGAGTTCGACATAGAAATTCGTGATAAGAGGGGTGTGGAGAATACCGCTATGGATCATCTTAGTAGACTTGTTATGTCTCAAGAGGAACTTCCATTACATGACCGTCCGGATTTAACAACTTTTCTCCATGGACGAATCAACACCTTGGTATGCGGATATAGTGAATTACTTGGTGACAAGGAAAGTACCTAGTACAATGTCTAATTTCCAAAAGATGAAACTTAAGAAGGTCGCTACAATATGTGTGGGATGAACCATACTTATGGAAATATGGCGTTGATCAAATAATGCGAAGGTGCGTGCCTAATTCCGAATTTCAATCCATTCTCTCCTTTTGCCACACTTTTGCATGTGGTGGCCACTTTGGTTCTAAACGCACCGCTCTCAAAGTTCTAGAGAATGGATTTTATTGGCCCACCTTGTTTGAAGATTCATATGTTTTTTTGTAAATCGTGGTGATAGATGTCAACGAACGGGCAATCTAGGTGCTCGAAATCAAATGCCACTCACACCAATTCTCACCGCTGAGATTTTTGATGTGTGGGGTATTGATTTTATGGGCCCTTTTGTCAATTCGAATGGGAATTTTTATATACTTTGCCGTTGATTATGTTTCAAATGGGTGGAAGCTAGAGCCACCAAGACTAATGACTCTCAAGTTGTTTGTGATTTTGTAAGGGAAAATATTTTCAATAGGCATGGAACACCAAGAGTGGATGATAAGGATGGAGGCTCACATTTCAAGAAGGCTTTCCACACTCTCCTCAAGAAGTACAACATAACACACAAAATTGGTACGCCTTATCATCCACAAACTAGTGGACAAGCGGAAATTTCAAATCGTGAGATAAAGTCCATTCTTGAGAAAACGGTGAATACCACGAGGAAAGATTGGAGCTCTAAGCTCAACGATGCACTTTGGGCGTATAGAACGGCGTATAAGACACCGATTGGTATGTCTCCATATAGGATGGTTTATGGCAAGGCTTGTCATCTTCCGGTTGAACTTGAACATAAGGCTTATTGGGCGATAAAGAAATTCAACATGGAGTATGATGAAGCGGGGAAACAAAGGAAGTTACAACTACATGAGCTAGAGGAGATACGTAATGATGCTTACGAGAGTGCCCGGATTTACAAGGAAAAGACTAAGCTTTTTCATGACAAGATGATTTCGCGGAAAAGTTTTATTGTGGGACAAAAAGTCCTTTTATTTAATACTCGCCTTAAACTATTTCCCGAAAGTTAAGGTCCCGTTGGATTGGACCATATGTTGTTACTAATGTTTATACTCATGGTGCATTGATATTACTAGTCTTAAAAACAGACAACAATTGAAAGTCAACGGCCATAAAGTTAAAGCCATATTATGAAAACTTTCCAATGTGAATTTGGACGTAATTGATTTGGAGATGCACTCCTCCGGAGGAGTAATGTGCCGCAAGAGCTAAGTCGGCCGCCGACTTTAAAACAAGCGCTTAATGGGAGGCAACCCATCGGTTTTGTATTTCTTATCCTTTTGCTTTTGTTATTTCTTTTTCTTGTTTCTTATCATGTTAAAATTTCCCACCTTGACTTTACTAGAGGATTCAATTACATTGAGGACAATGTAAGGTTTAAGTGTGGGGGAGTGGTTAAGCATGTTTTTAAAACAAAAATTACAAAAAATGAAAAAATGAAAAAATTTGAAAAAAAAAAAAAGTTTTATATAAAGATTCCAACTTTTAAAGATTTTAGAGTCACTAGCATACTTCTAGGTATGTTTACATAGAGATTTTGACCGACATAATTGAACTTGGAAATGTTAGAGAACTACATTCGATTTCTTGTTTGTTTGAGTGTTAAATAATGGATTTAATCATGCCGGTGATGCGAATTTGGTGCAGGAGAAGTGCTGTTATTAGAGTTGCTGATCAATCATTAGTGGAGACTACCCGTATTCATATCATGAGAGGCACCGACCAGAAATCTTCCATCTACTAAAGAGCTTTTTGAGTGTGTGTCACCGTAAGTCAATTCCGGTAGAATGGTGAGCTACCCAACCTCCCACCACTAAAAGCACTACTCTTTGATCTCTTGAGTGCTAATTTTGTCAATCATGAGGGTGACGTCCATGGATGAAAGCTTCCTTCTTGTAGTTCGACGATTTGGCAGCTAGCACCATTCTCTCTCTCGACAACAACGGATCCATAGAAACACATTCATCATCAACAAGGAGCGACATCAAAATCTACAAGGAAAGTTGGAAAAGTTTAAGGTTTACAAGCAACTGAATGAGAAAAAGAGCAAATTTCAAATACAAGTAAAAGCAACATACAAAGAGCGGAATTTTCACATATATGTTGAAGACTTACAATACAATGAGGTAATTTTATATTCAAGTATGAAGACTTATTCATGAAAGCGAAGAAAATTAAAAGGTGAGAATTTTTGAAAGTTTATGATTTCAAGACGATACAAGTTGTGAAGAATCAAGCGGTAAAATACTTCTCCCACGGCCATGGTTTATTTTTGTATTTAATTTCTCTTGTTTTAAAAAAAAAAAAAAAAAAAAAAAAAAAAAAAAAAAGAGAAAAACAAGAGAAATATTTGTTTTTTAATAAGCCGTGGGGAAGGAAAATATATAAGGAAGTTTCAAGCGACAAGGATTTAAGGTAAAGAGTTATAAATTGTCAAGAATTTATGAAATTCAAGGGTTTATCATCAATAGTTGAAACCAAGACCAAGAAGATAAAGACAAGGAACTAAGACGTTTCTATTGGATGCCGTGAGAGTGGTGTTATCATAATTGGCGATCGGATGTGAAGGTGAGTAAGTAATCTCATCCGATAAAAATGGTTGATTTCCTTTCGTAGAGATCGTCGAAAAATGGTTTTTCAAAATATTAAAAGATGTGGGTTTTTAAAAATATTTCGAAGTTGTCCTTCCCACCATTCAACGTGTCGCAGAATTCTCTCTTCATTCCTACCTGCACACATGTGAGAACCATAAAAAGCCAGTCTTTTTGAGTGCAATTATCATAAAATCCTATTTGGTGAGGCAAAAGTCGAGGCGAAATGCTTATTGATCGCTTTCTCAAACACGCATTCTCTCATTATGGTGTGGTTATTTCTCACTCAACATTTAAGAATGAGAATATGTTCCTTAGTATTTCTAACTTCTCATTACTAGCATGCAGTAAACTCTATGTCCTCATAGCTCTTTGATGCTTGTGACGCTTGAACGCTTTGAAGTTGTGAGTTTTTAGTTTGATTTGCTCGAGGACCAGCAAAGTCTAAGTGTGGGGGAATTTGATAGGTGTAGAATACACCTAATTTACTATCTAGTAGTTTATGCTTTCTTTGCTATTTTTCGTGTAAATTATGTATTTTACGCTTTGTTTTGAGTTTTATAGCTACTATGGAGTCGCATTGAGGAAAAGAAGAAGAAATCACCCAATTTAAGTCAAAAGGGCAAAAAAGGTCATTTTACAAGCGATCGATATATGGAGCCCAGCCAAGGTTAAGGGGCAACCTAATACTAAGCCGAGGTTAAGGGGTAGCCAGCTTTGTTTTAAAAGAGGAAATGTTAAAGGCACCAATGAAAGTACTGTGGCACCAAGCCTAGGGGTGGATCTTATCCCCGGGGTGTACCCATCCAAACCTAACTTAGCCCTACTAATCGAGAATGATATGTCTTCTCTCGTTTTCTTCACTTGTCTGAAATAAAGAAAAAAAAAAAACACAGCGGCTGAATTAAAACCGATCGACTCATTCCTCTCAATCATTCGGCTTTTGCTCGAAATAAAGAAGGAAGAGAAGCAAGAAATCGCCGCTACTAAATCAAGAGAAAGATCGAAAACTCTGAGCGAGAAGATGAAAATGGTTTGTCGTTGAAGCCTCAGGGGATCGAGGGTTTGATTTGAACTATTTGATCGAGAAACCGAAGGTGAAGAAATTGAGCCGGGTTCAATAGGCGAAGGGGTTGGTTGAAGTCTGAGGGAATCGGTGAGAAGAGATCGAGAACTGAGATCGATTAGGGTTGATTCAACAGAGACAAGGTCACGGATAGATTGAGCCTTATAAGAATCGATTGAAGGAGGTGATATATTGAAGAGGTTGATGTGCTGTTGAGCAGTTGTTGCTGCTGATGTACCGAGAAATCGAGAATTCAGTGAAGTAATGGCTGCCGTTTGGGACTGAGTTGGTGCTGTTGATAAGATGAGAATAGATTGAAGCGACAGAAGAGAGATCGGATGAAATGGGTCTACGATGGGTTGGTGGTAGTCTCTGATGTGAAGCTCAGGGAGATAGAGTTTTGTGAATCGAGAAGAATGAAGATCGTAAAGGGTTCTCGATGAGTTTTGAGTCGCTAGAGAGGAAGCCCGATTTTCTCAAGCAAAGAATTGGGTATGAGCTGGTAACGATTTGAAGCTTTGCAATTGATGAATGAGCTAAAGAAATAGATGTATGTGTTAGGTTTGTTACAGGGCAGAAGAGAGGCCTGAAATTGGCCGGGAAATCCCGATAACAAACCAAACTCCACCAAATCGTCCTTCCGGAAGTTTGAGTTGACCGATCCGGGACGATCCCGATGACCGATCCCAACCGAGTTCAAGGATCGATTCCTGAGTCAATTAATCAAGTCGCCCTGAGTAACCGACTCAAGATATGACTCACCTCGAGTGAGCCCAAATAGCTGAATCGTAAGCCAACCTCGAGTCCGACTCACTCCTTCTCCTGACCTCGTTGACTAACGCTGATCGACTCGCTGACCCGCTTGACCGTTAGTCCTAACGGTGGATCGACGGAATATTCCGTCGAATATTCTCCCGACGACAAAATTTTCGTGTGGCCACAAGGACGACGCCTCCGCCAAATTCCGCCATAATCCCAGCTTTCCTGCAGCAAAAATCCAAGAACTTTCTATGGACTTCTCTCATGGGTATGAAGACTTGGGCTAGGAATTGATGGAGAATTGGACTCAAATTTGGAAAGAGAAGGTGATCAAGTAGCAATACATATTCAACATGTCATATCAAAAGATCTAAATCAGAGAAAAAAGGTAAGAGAAAAGTTGGAACTAGTGAAATCAGTAAACCCGAAAATCCAATCCCTGAGAATGTTGAATAGAACCCACTACAGGCGAAAAGAAGACTGTAAGTTATGTCTAAACTCAAACCCATTATTCTGATATGTTGTATGATTGTTATATTAGGTTAGATTATCAAAAATTATGATTTCTGGGTCTTTAGTCGGCATGGTCGATAATTTAAGACAATGCCGACTATTGATATTTTGTAAGAGCCAGCATGGCCTCAGGATGAATATCCTGCCGACTTTTTATTCTGGTAATGGCGAATGTGAAACATTAACCAGGGCCGGCAAGGAAATCAATAACCAAACGTGCGGACCTTTCGTATTTAGTCGCCATCTGCTTTATAGTCGGCATCTTATATGATTAGTATTATGTCACAGAAACTTATTTTCTGAGTTCAATTTTGTATATAGTCGGCATCTTATATGAATAGGACCTTACCGACTGTGTATTAGCCGGCATTGTAGATGAATACAACCATGCCAACCATGTGTTAGTCGGCATTGTTTAGATTATCGACCATGCCGACTAGGTGACCAGAATCATGTTTCAATGTGTAAAATTTTCATATCTTTTATTTGTGTATTGTTTAGGTTCCCAGAGGAAAACATAGAAGATATCCATTGTCTTAATAATCCAGCAGAGCTATCAGAATGGATTGACAAGATTCATCATTCTTTAGAAAATCCTGCTGATGAAACTGAAGAGAAATGCCATGTAAGACAGTTATTTCTGATGGGTAAGAAAGATCCTGAAAAATTTCTAAGGTTTATGAACAGTCCAAGCAATCCCCTCAACTATGTTGAATGCACATCATTAGAGGAAGAAGAAGAGGAATCTGATCCAAGAACTTTTTTTCAAAGCATCTGACTTTTCTGGAGTGAACCCCTATTACAATGAGGCTGGTGACTACATAGGTCCAATAAAGGGAAAAGCAAAAGCTGATGCTGGTGAAAAAGCTAGTGATGGTGAAAAAGCTAGTGATGTGGAGGAAGATAACAACAATGAGAAGGATCCATGAAACTTTGTTTGATATGTTTGCGTTATTATGTTTTGAACTTTTAGATTGTGGTTTTAGACTTGTCAGTAACTCTTAAACTTATGTTAATTTTTAGTTTCACTTGCTTTTGAAACTTATTCTTTTTTCTGCAGGTTTAAACAATATTAGAGTTGTAGTAAGTCGACATGGTTGGAAATGCTCGACCTTGCCGACTTATTATAACATGTTAATGTTAGTAGTATAAAAATATTACTTTTACGTACAAAGTACAACCCATAGAATGCTCAACGACTAGAATTTTCAAAATCAAGACATTAAGTGTGTTGTTATTATAAAAGCACTTTCAACTTCATCTTCAACCTTGCATAAAGAATGGAAGTTTCAAGTGCAACACAACCAAATATCTGTAGTCTTTGTACACTAAGTGGTCATTTTGCAAATGATTGTCCCTTTGAAGGAAGCAAATGCACCATTGATGGTTGTAAGGGTTCTTATTTCTCATGAAAGCTGCAATAGGAGATGTATATCAGTCGTATGCTTCAAAATGCACCTGCTGTGGGTTTTTCTATTGGATAGATGAGCGCCTAGCTCCGTATGAAGATGAAGTTGCTAAAATCAACCTTCTACCATGCACAGATCCATGTTGCGACGGTAAGATGAAGCTATAATTACCTCTCCAAAAAAATTGTGTACCGGAAAAAGATACTATCTATGTCCCAAATGTGTTAGGTTAAGTTTTTAAGGTTTGTTTGCTCTAATTAAGTGTTGAGTGCATCTCAATGTACTAAGAATGTTACAGTCGGCATGTTTTAGTTTATAAATAATGAAGACTTCTTCATAGTCGTCACGGTTGATCCATATTACTATAAGTTATTTAATTCGAATTTAGTCGTCATTATACAAAATTCAAAGCGTGTCGACGGCTGAACAGTCGACATTTAACAGATTATTAAGCTTTCCGACGGACGTACGGTCGACAGTGTATTTATATAATACAATGCCGACTATAATGTGAAGAACATCCAGGAACAATATCTTTTTTGTCCCTTTTGGTTGGCAAGGTTGTCCTCATAAATCCTACCGACTAACAATTAGTAGGCATTGTAGGAGGACAACAACCATGCCGACCGTCCCAGGCCTTTTTTCCTGTGCTATCATGCATATGCAGTCGGCAACCTGAAAAAATTATAACCTACCGACCCTGGGACGGTTGCAAGGTCGTGTGATAAATACAGTGCCGAGGAAAGGAGTAAACACCAAGAAAACCACATCCATTTCATTCATTTGTAGTACTCCAAAGTACATTACACAAAACACGTATGCGATTACAAAAAGATTCCTTATTTCCTAATCAGAATCACCCATCACTCAAATCTATTGGAGGGAGTTCATTCAGATCTATTGAACCTCCTTTAGTCAAATCTATAGGACATTCCTTAGACTCATCTAAAGCATTCCAAAGGTGCATGTTGTCCTCATAAAGTTTCACCCATTCCTTGCTCTTGTTGGTTATGAACTTTTCCCAAAAACTAAACCTACAAAGAGGAGGTAATGGACATTCCTTGTTGAGTTTTAGACCAATAAAATGACTGTTATCCACCAAAGCCATAACAATTCTTCTATATACTTGAGCTTCTCCACACAAACCGCATGTTTCGGTGCAAATGCTACACATAGTTCTCTACTAAAATCAGTACTACGCATGACCATGTATCTGCCAATAGATGGCCACACTCCAGCATTCTCATGCAATACTCCCATTTGATCGGTGCATTTCCCTCCGGGCCTTTAAAACTAGTAAGCAATTCTTTAAAAGTCGCTTCTTTGTCCTCCATCGAACCTTCTAGCATCATTGAGATATAAAACTCCTTGTCTTTTTCTAGTTGGGCATCCATCTTCTTACTTATGTATTGACATTGGGTGAGATTCTCCTCAACCGCTCCACCTAGGTGTCCCAATTGTTGGGAGACAACGTGAAACCCACAATATTCCATCCTTTGGGACGTCGTCGGTACCAATAACGAACTCTCGAATAACTTGAGGGAGTTGTACGCGATACTCTTCCAATACCGGTTTTACTACCTTCCTCGGATGACCTCTTTTCTTCACAACATCTCCTTGACTTGCTTGACTATCATTACTAGGTGTAATCTTTGGCTCCATGGATTTTTCTATTGGTGTATTTGTATCCTTCCTCGGACGACCCCTTTTCTTTCAACAACTTCCACACTTGCTTGACTCTCAAGAGGTGGAGTGTCATTTGGATTCAAGTTTGAAACCGTTGGTGTAGTTGTTTCTTTCCTCGAACGACCCCTTTTCTTTTTAGCCGGCTCCTCTTTGTATTCGGCATCGGTATATTGATGTCCGGATGAATCGCATTTTTTACTCAAATACTCTTTCAATTGTTCCATTTACTTCGCCCTTGTCTTTTTGGTAGGTGGTCTACCCGTTGGATCTTGTTTCGAGGGTTCTTGAAGTTCTTCCATAAAAGGAAAAACAATCGGCATCAACTTGTGCTTCATAGTTTGTTTATCCAACCTATTCAATGTGGGGTACTTGTCGAGGATTATTCTCCCAAGTTCCATGTCGCCAAACTCTTCACCGGGATCTTCTCTTGGAGTCGGGGTGAAAGATAGTTGCTTCCAATAAGGATCAATATCTTCAATGGGAATCGGAGTTTTATACCTACCAAGCATATGACGACATGGAAGTCTGATAGCCTTCATTATCCTACACTTACAAGGAGTGCTCGGGTTGTCATACTTTTGATACAACTTGAGATGTTTCATCATGAAACGTATTGCCCAATGCGAGACGTTGCAATGTATACCAACAAGCAACCAATCATCCTCCTTAAACTCCTTTAACTTCTTGTACCTACTTTCTTCGAATTGATTTTTTATCTTGTTGATATCATTATTAGTGTACTCATGGATAGCATGTTCAACCGTCACAATCCCATTTTGACTCATGAAAAGTGGACCTTTTAGTCTCCAATGATCTTTCTCTACCATACTTGTGGACTCAAGTTTGAAATGTTTATAGTCGTAAGTAAAAGCATACACAAACCTCTCCTTGTATGGCGTCAACCATTGTCTCTTGCAATATTCCACTACTTTTGGGTAATTAGTGCCCCAATCATCTTCGAACTCCTTCAAGTTTCTCTCATATATTTCCACACTCATCGACCAAACCAATTTATCCCATGCTTTCATGAATAACCCAAATTTGATCTCACCTTCTTTCCATTCTTCGGATTCTTTCTTTTTCTATTCCTCTCTTCTTTAGTTAGTTTACTAAGACGTTCATCTTCCTCTTTTTCACGTTTATTACCTTTTTTTGCCTTTGGCTTTTGGATATGATTCCTACAATTCTTCCTAAGATTGCATTGTATGTTCCACGTGCAAAGAAAATTTTGTGCATTGGGAAAAACTATCCTCACGGTGTTTATTATTGCTTGCTCATTGTCGGTCACTACAACCCCGTGAGTTTCGTCTTCGTGGTAGAGAAGCTTCAAAGTTTCCAATGCCCAAATATAGCTATCATCCTTCTCACGATCCATAAAACACCATGACACCGTGAATGATTGCTTGTCCAATGTTTGTCCAACAATGTTCAACAAAGGCATGTTGTACCTATTCGTCTTATAAGTACAATCCATGAACAAAACTTGGTAAAAGCACCGAGCCAATTGAATCATATAGGGACGCGCAAGAAAAATACGATCCACCCTCCCCCCGATGACTCATGGTGTCTCACCGTGTAGTTGTATTTGTGGGCCAACCATTGTGATTCTTCCATTAATTTTCTTTCATCCCATTCAATTCTTTTGATAGTTGCTTTGGCCTCATAAATTATAGACAATGAATAAAGGTTATGCGGGTCATCCCTCTTGAACTTACTAATGAGCTTACTTGGTTTAATTCCCCAACTTGTTCTTACTTGTTAGAACTCGTGCGGTTTCAACTTGGCAACTTGGGAGTGTCCAACAAGACTTAGAGGATCTTTATGGTTATGCCAACCAACAACAACTCTATTCATTCTCCACATGTTATCGGTTTCTTTGTTCCTCCAAAAAATAATCTTGAATGGGCATCCACACTTCTTTGACTTGGTATTATACAACCTAGTCGTCTTCTTATCATACACATAATCCTTTCTCTTGTGACTTGCGTCCGATGACCCACTACACTCGCATACCATTTCAAACAACAAATCTTTTTGTTGGGTATTTTTCACTAGAACGCACATCTTCTGTGCAGAAGTATCAGGACCCCTAACACTGTGAGCTTGAGGCTGATCCATCATCGGTACCAATGCAATCTACAAAACATCACAAGTTAGTTGATATATACTACAATAGTCGGCAGGGTCGATATATAAAACAACAACGACTAAAGCACAGCCGGCACGGTCGAAGAATAACACAGTGCCGACTATAATTGCCGGCTTATGCATGTTTCACAACCCGTCTCCTGTGCTGCAAAAATCTTATAGTCGGAAGGGTTCATATTTTCGACCCTGCCGACTAAACACTGCTCATGAAAAGTCGTGGCATTTTGTAATAAAAACCATGCCGACGCTTACAGTCGGCAGGGTCGATAATCGTCGACCTTGTCGATACTGGGCAGCAAAAGTGGAAAAAAAAAATCGACCATTTGCATGGAAAAATCAAAATCTTCACCATGTAAGTTGTGTACCTGATTACTTGCAGCTCCCTTATCTTCTTCTAGGTCATTGGATTCTACGTTTGGCTCAAGAAATTCATCACTTCCATATCCATCCTGAGTTTGAGGAAAATAAAAGTGAGGATCATGCATATAATTCATTTGATCATGATTTGGTAGATCATCATACAAGTACTCATCTGTACTCCCCCACTTCAAAATCCGGATTAGAATCACTCATCTCACTCGTATCACAAATTTCTCAAAAACCCTAACTCCCCCAACCCCCCAAAAAAAAAAACTTCCTCTACTACTTCATTCTCTTTCTTACTCTCAATTATTTCCAAATCCACTCGTATAAATCAACTAACTAATTTAACTAATCTAATCATATCAATTAAAATAGTGTTAATCATTACAGGGGCAATTTAGCCATTTAGAAAATACATGGTTAAGGGGTGACTTGTTTTACTTCAAAATGACCCAGGTTTTGTCTCATTAGGTATACCCCAATTAATTTTGGTATACCCCAATCTCGCCAGGAAATTAAAGACCAGCTAAATACCACATATGTAATCTCTGCCTGCTCTAACAGATAAGTGGTGATACATCCCATCTAGGAAGGATTCTTTTTGAATTACTTGTACCGCCGATGATATTTCTTTTCTTAATACTAGGGTTGTCAATGAGTCCGGATTTCTCGGGTACCATTGGAACACGAACCCTATTTATAAACTCGGGTCCGATTCCTAAATTTGTGGACCCAGAATCGGACCTGTTAAAAAGTACGGGTATTCATCGGTTCCGTGTATCCGTTAGGTATCATTAAGAAAATGTCTCAAAAGATAAATATCTTTTTCTTTTTGTCTTGAATCCAAATTATTTTTTTCAAAATTTGTTATTATTTCTTTATTAATGCTCTAAATAAAGATTAAATGTCAGAAAAAATGAAAAATGAAAAAAAAAATCAAAGCAAATTACTAGCAAAATACTTAGAGTTCTATAAAAATGATGAATTAAAGTATGAATAACCGGATACCCATCACCCGCGGGCACCCGTCGGGTCCTAAGTTGCTAGTAAGTCCAATTTTAGGACCCGGAACCGGATCCTAATTCGCCAGGTTTGGTTCCGGTTCCGGGTAATGGGTACCCGTTGATTGCCCTACGTAATACTATTTTATTTTTGTTCCGGTACAAAGAAAATGTAAGTTACATCATAAATTATTATGCAGACTTCGAATATATATATATATATATATATAGTATTTATTTAAGAGTAAGCCAAATTCCTAAATTTTGCGCATTTTTTCCTTTTAAGTTTGAAAAAACCTCTTTTATAAGAAGAGGCGCGCTGTCTGTAGATATGATATCATATGACTTAGCAATTTCGTGAAGTGATAGACACATTTTTGTGTCTAATTTGATCTCAATACTATATATTGTTGGCACTCGATTTTGTATTAATTTTGGTGTTTTATGTGTTTGTAGGCATCTTTGGGAAATAAACATTTTTGGAAAATTCGGCTCGAAAAGTTGATTTTGGCACCCGGAGGACACGTGTTATTCGGACTCTTACTGTTGGTTAAGGGGCACCTCAATTACTAAGGGGCACCCGGTTGCTATTCGCACCCCACACCTGGATAGGGGGACGCCTATCTTCATCACCGTGAGAATTGTTTTGGCGGGAAAGTTTTATTTGAAATATTCTGCTACAGCGTGTATTTTGGGAATGATTTGGGCGAGATTTTACGTGATATTCTCGTTTATTTGGTTTGTAATTATCCTGTTACACTAAAACAGGGGAGGTAATTGATTCATGCACGAGAATAAATGAAGATATGGGAAGATTTCCCAAAACAGGGAAGGAAAAATAGTCGGAGTTAGTTGAAGATTCTGTGATGATTTTGTGCGTGTTTGGATAAAGTTGAAGCACTTCAAACGCGTGAAGAAGATATAGAAGGAAATCTCGGTGATTCCTGTGAGAGTAAAGAGAAAATATTCTTGCATTCAACCGAGAATATTCGGAGTTATGACGAGATATTTTCATCCCCTGTTGGCTATATAAAGAGGTTACGGGACTCAGAGAAGGGGATCGAGAGTTTTAGGGAGAGAATCAAGAGTTGTAGTAAACTTCTGGTTTATATTATTTTCCTCCATTTTCTTCTTTGTAAACACAATTGAGCTATAAAAATATATTTTGAGCGTGTTTTGCACTATGTGGAGCTAAACCTTTCTCTGGGACGATGGAGGAAACCAAAATTCGTCATGTGGTAAATTCATTTAATTATTTATATGACTATTTGCATTAAAATAAAATTAGAAAAAGATTTTTCTTAATTAATTGTCATTTCGTTTGATGGTTTATGCTTAGGATTTATTCTTTTGATATGCCATGCTTAAGATTTACAATTAATATTTTAAGAATCTACATTAGGCAAAGAAATAGAGTCAAAATTCTTATTGAATGAGCTATATTGGTTTAGAATAAATAAGTGAATTACATGAATTTGAATATTTGGTGGAATCCTAGTCCTAGTACCTCTCGAAACATTGTTATTATTTTGTATATATTTGCTAGTTTTATAATTTAAATCTAAAATTTAATTTCATCAAGTCCGAGTGAACGACAAACCTTACTACCACTTTCTACAACATCATTGAAAATATCATCAATTTTTGGCGCCGCCGACGCGGACTTGTGTATAGATTTGTTTTTAGGTTTTATTATTAATTTTTTTATTTTTATTTTTTTTATTTTGTTCCTTTTTACGCGTTTTGGTTTTTCTATTTGCTTTTTAGACTTGGTGCGGAGCTTATATAAAAGAGAAAGTGTTGAGAAGTAAAGCGAAGCCAAAGAAAGAAAGAAGAGAGAAAATCCAAAGGAGTAAAGAAGAATATTTTTGTGTATAGTTAATTTATTTTTATTAGATATTTTTTTTTTTTTTTAGAAACTGTAAATAGGCTTTTATTTTTGTAATCTTTTATATTTTTGGATATTTTTATTTTTGGACATTGAACATTGGACATTTTTTTTAAAACCCTAAGGAGGGTTATTTAAATATAAACTGCACAGGGAAGGACGACGATTACGATATCGTCTCGGCCCCTCGGGTTCGTACATGACATAGGAGTCGTGGCCCGAGTCGACTTCAACGGTTCATTCCCCGTCTGGAACGGGAGGTAAGAATTCTAAACACTCGCGAATCCCCTGCCAGCGGGTTTACTGGATGATTTTGTATGCATATATGTTGAGGTCTTGAATACGGCTGTTTTAATTTCCTAGTAAAGGGCAAGGACTGGCCATACAAGATAAGGGTTCGGATTTCATCACCGTTCTCTTCTTGCCCGCCTTAGGAAAACAAAACCAAACGCGAACCTAAGCCTAAAATTTTGAATAGAACGAGACCGATAGGGTAACGAGCTTAATAGGAAAGTTGTTCGAAAAATATTGGTTACTCTATTAAGCATACTCCGAAGTTCATGATGGTTTCCGTGAGTTGAATGCGTGACTGCGCCGCCTTGTAATGCGGTGAGGCCTTGGGTATCAAAGCTCCATGCAGCTTCCCTCGCCTCTATTCAACTTACTTAAACTCGGATTGATTCTAGAGGGGTTTGCTCAGATTGTAACGAATTCCCTTTCGAAGGATTAGAAGCTGGTCTAGAAAACAATCTAAGTGGAGCCATCATGCTTTTTGTTTGCTAGAAATCAGTAGGTTTGTTGTGGTCGAGTCAGCCTTGTTTGTGTTTGTGTAGAATTCCCTTGCAGTTAGGATGTCAAACTGGTATAGCCAATACAACGAATATCCAACTGAACAATATGGACATCACTACTATGACCATAGTGTGAATAGTGGTTGGGAACGCCAACCTTTTGAAGGTTATGGGTCATACCATGGTGAGCCCAATTACTATCCACACGTGCATCGGTCTTATGAGCAAAACAATTCATCTATTTCTCTAGAAGAGGCTTTCAAGAGTCATTCCTTATTTGTGAAGGAAACCTTAAATATTCCAGATGAGTCCCTAGAGCAGTCAACTAGGATGTCTTTAGAAGAGACTCTTAAGAAATTTACTGAAAGTACAAATAGGATTGTCGAAAAACTTGCTCGAAATAATCTTAATTTCCAATACAGTGTTTCCAATAATACCCATGAAAATGAGGATATTTATAATCAAGATGACGAGGTTAGATTTGATAACACTAATTTAGATGAGGTTCAACCATTTTCATGTTATGATTATGATGAGGACAGTGTTGATGAAGAATTTAAAATATGTAGGCATAGTGATCAGGAATATGTTACTCCGATTGAACTTTATAATGATAATACTATTTTTGGTTCAAATCCCAATAATTTTTGTAGTTGCAGGAAATCCTACACTACACCCCTCACTAGAATATACACAATTAAGTCATTTTAAGATCAATGATTATGATTTCTATTGATTGAATATTTGAATCTTTACAATATGAAATTGAAATGAGTTAAAGAATTACAATCACTCTAAAACTTTCTCTCTCCTCAAAACTTGCTTAACAATTCAAAAAGAACTCTCCCACAACAGACTTACTCAACCCTTTATATAGGGTAATACACAGTGGATGACAGCTAAGTTGTCCTTTATTTTCGGGAATATCTTGCGAAACATCGCAAGCGTACATGTATCAATTCTCGCGACACTCCTAAATTTCGCTGAGTCTTCACATTTTTCTCATGTTCTGGCTGTCGTCATTCATTGCGTCATTTATTTTACTTCCCTGCGACTCCCTCGCAGTGTCGTCATTTATTAATCTCGCGAAGTATTGATGTCGCGATATTCTGATCCTACATCTTGCCTCTTCTCATGTCTTCTCTGCGAAGGAGAGAATGTCATGAGAACCAATATTTTGAGATGCCGCAATCGTTGATTTTTCCATCAATTTTCTGCCGACAAAATTCCTTGAATTCAGGAATGACTGTTTACACGTATCTAAAATTTCCCTTTTTACCGGCACATTGAATGTTATCCGGTTACTCTTTTCTCGTCTATTTAAAGGAGGATTCCTTGTGAAAGCATTTCTTTTCTTTTACTTCGTCTTCTCCATTGTCTGCAACTATTTTCTGCTGCTTTTCTTCATCATCTTCTTCATCGTTTTTATTATTCTTCTCACTCTTGTTTCTATGGTATCAAGGTTCGTTAATTTTGCTGAATTTGATCATTTTTTGATTGATCTCTCTTATTGAAGTTGTTTTATCTTGATATTGTTCTTCTTTTAACGACTCCTCTGCCATTTTTATTTTAGCAAGAACAAACCTACCACCAAGTTCACCATTGTGAACCCTAATGTCTCCATGGGCTCGCAATCGAAATCAACTGCTTCTAAAAGAAAGCCTGCGAGTAACAAGGTATTTAAGAAACACTTATTTTTTAATAACAATATTGTTGCCTCTGTTTCTTATTTAGCTTGTAATTCGCAGGATGACAAAAATGCTGATAAGTCCCCCAAGAAGCCTCGCCATTCTAAACCCGTTGCGCCTTCTGTCACTTTTCCTACATTCAAACTTACAACTCCTACTGCGACATCTTCGCAAGAAATCCCTACTGTTAGCTAACCTAAAATTCCATATCCTCTTAGGATTTAGGATACATGTATTTATATAGTATACGTATACCCTAATTTTGATATAAACTTGATATGCAAGCAACTTGGGCAACAAGACATGTGGAAACTTCTGGAACCTTCTTTAATGGGCTTGTCGGGCTTGATTTGCGGGATTCCCGTATTTTTTATGGCGGGTACAAACATCGCCCCCCTATTAACCTCCAACTTGTTGGGGGTTAAAAGGTTTGTTTTTCCTTCTACGTCGACCGTTGATAACGTAACTCGCCCCCAAGAGTTTGTAGAGATATTACAAAGATGCCCCCAACTATGATAACTTGCAATGAAATTTGCTCACGTGCTAGGTGACACTTTTTTCCACGTGGTGGACTTGTGATGCTCGAGAGATAGTCGATTCTTGAGAGGAATGTAGTGCGCTTGCGGTTTTGGGAAGGTTTTTTGCTCGCAATGTAATAAGGTTGTAGCGCTCACTGCTCGGGCAGGCTGGTTGTTGCTTGTGTTGAGTACGAGTTTTTGGACCAATATTGGGTATTGGGCTCGTGGTCGAGACGACACTTTATGCTTGCCTAGGTGAAATTTTTTCATACTCGCGAGCAAGATGAGATTTTATGCTTGCGATAAAAGCAAGACTTAAGTACTCACGTGCAAGGTAAGGCTTTAGGTGCTTGCGATGTGATGCAAGGATAAATATTGAAGGGTCTAAGTAATCCTCATACCGAACTCGATCATGTCGCTATCCACGAATCTCTAATTCGATAATGTTGCTTCCCTCCATGCTGTAGATAATTGAAAGACGATTTGAACGAGCCAAAAATCACTCAATTCGGACTTAAAACAAAGAAGTTATTGACAAAACAAGATTTTCACGAAGCATGGGTGCAGACGCAGACGTGGCACTGCTGACGTAGCAGTCTCTTACTGGGACAGCATCGTTGACGTATCACCCGAACTGTGCTGATGTGTCAACGCCACACAAAACTGTTGCTGACATTGACGCTGATGTGGCAGATTTGGTGACTGGATATTTCAGCTGACTTGGTGTAGCTGTCGCTGAGGTGTCAGACAATGATTGGCTCTGCTTGCTGAGCTGTCAAATGACGTGTCATGATGATGTGGCTCTTGGTTCGACCCGAACAGTCTGAACCGAGTAGGACCATAAGCTGGATCCGAGGCTGGGGTGATCCTATGGACCAGATTTTATTGATCTGACGGATCCGATTGGGAGGTTATGAAGCTGTACCGAAGGTTGGATGGATAATATTTGGCAGGGGTTTCTGCAACACGTATATTTATTGTTGTCTCCGTAAATTTCGCAACACTTTCTTCAACTGTTTCGTAACGGTCTTCCACTGTTTCGTAACAATTTCTTCAATGCTTCGCAATGGTTTTTCTGAACCCTTTTTTTTGCCGATTTTTGTTGGAATCCGTGCATGATTTCTTCCTGACCTCCCTTAATGTAAAAACAAGATTGTTTTACACTAATCCAATGTTTGTACTCAAAATTACTTTTATGCACTAAACACGATTGATTGTTGTTGACGATGCGAAATTAGGGTTAGGAAACGAGTTGAAGAAAAATAAAGGAGACAAGAATTTAACGTGGTTCGGCGAGTTGTGATTACGTCCACGGATGAATCTCGTAGGGAGTGATATTTTATTGATGTGATGATTATAATAATCTTGTACGATTAGCTAGCCTAGAATTCCATATCCTCTTAGGGTTTAGGATACATGTATTTATATAGTATACGTATACCCTAATTCTGATGTAAACTTTATATGCAAGCAACTTGGGCGCAACAAGACGTGTGGAACCTTCTTTAATGGGCTTGTCGGGTTTAATTTGCAGCCTTCCCGTATTTTTTATGGAGGGTACAAACATCGCCCCCCTTTTAACCTCCAACTTGTTGGGGTTAAGAAGTTTGTTTTTCCTTCTGCCTAGACCGTTGATAACGTAACTCGCCCACAAACGTTTGTAGAGATATTACAAAGACGCCCCTAACTGTGATAACCTGCAATGAAATTTGCTCACGTGCTAGGTGAGACTTTTTTTTCACGTGGTGGACTTGTGATACTCGAGAGCTAGTCGAGTCTTGAATGGAATGTAGTGTGCTTGCGGTTGTGGCAACGTTTTTTGCTCGCAACGTAATAAGGTTGTAGCGCTCACTGCTCGGGCAGGCTGGTTGTTGCTTGTGTTGAGTACGAGTTTTTGGACCAATATTGGGTATTGGGCTCGTGGTCGAGACGAGACTTTATGCAGACTGATGAGTGCCAAATATTGCATATTTATACATCTATATATTGGCATTTAACTCATCTTTTGTGTTCATAAATCAGATATTATCCCATATTCTGTGTTTTCCTTGTTTTCAAGAATAAATATTTGTATTAATTAATTTTGTGTTTTTAGGTAATAAATAAAGCTCGGAGAATCTGAGGAGCCAAAGGAGCAAAGAATTGGAGTCAAGCGTCTATGGAGCAGAAAGCCAAAGCCCGCGCGCGCAACAGTTGCAACCCAACAAGTAGCGACTCATCTACAAGACATGGGCTCGAGCTATCCATCTCCGACCCACGACCCGGATCCAAGCCCATCATTTCTGAGCCGTTGATATCTCCCTCAGCTACATCCAACGATCCCTCCTTCATGCGCATCACACTTTGCTGCTCCCGCTCAACACCAGATTACTCCGAGCCTTCCTGAGCCGTTCAGATATCACTCCCTAGATCCTACGCTCGCTGCATCATTCTCATCATCACTCGCTGCGCCTGCTCCATAGCAAAGTCGCCTAACCCTATACCCTCTCGACCAACTCCCCCATTTCCCATTTCACCTTCTCTTTCTTCTTCCCCCTTCTGCAGAACCCATTCCTCCACCTCCTTCCCTCTCCCTGACAAACCAGAGCTATCATCACCATCCCCATCTCCTGTCACCACAACAACAACTCCATCAACCACCTACTCCGCCACCCCCGTTTCGACTTGTCTCCATCAGTAGCTTCTTCCACCTTAGAAGCTAGGGTTGAGACAATCGAAATTAGGGTTACATCAAATCAAGGGTAGGATGTCTCAGAGCCACAGGAGCAGAGGGAACAAGTGATTCAGAGCATGGGCGATCGGGTTTGATTTATTTTGTTTATTTTATGTTTTGAAATCAATATTAGGGTTTGGAGTGCATGTATAAATAGAACTGAGGTGAGGATGTTAGAAGTTTATGCCTGGGCTAGCCAGAGCACCAATTAGGATGAATTGTAGTTTAATTGTTATTTTGATGTTCTAATTGAGTTAGCTAGGGTTTCAGTGAAACCCTAATTCCATATTATGTTTTAAACTCTGTTGAACTGTTCTTGAATGCTTAAACTATAATTATGTCTTCAATTAGAGTACCCAGTGTTTTTCTCTCACAATGGATGCCTTGTATCCATTGTAGTTAGGTTACAACTGCATTGAGAGTACCTCAGCTTAAACCTTAGACCCAAATGCTAATTCCCTTGACTAGTTGTACTTAATTAGACAACTAGTGCTCTGGGTTAGTACCCTCAGCTGTTATTTGAAGCATTACATGGAGAAACTCCTTAGCTAAGAGATAAAATTGACATCTTATCCTTAACTGCCATAGGAACAAGAAGCTCAACTTAGTTAAACACATAATAGGAGTTAGTGGTGGATTTGAAGACCCTAGTATCCCCACTGTCACTATCTTATACCTTAGTTTAGAGTCACTTCATTTCATCTCAGTCGCTTCGACAACAAACCATAATTGTGTTACCGTCACCTGAAATCAGTAAGTAGTAAGCCTTTAGATCAATCAGAGCACCACAAGTCTCTGTGGTTCGACCCGTACTTGCCACGTCTCCGATAGACGCCGTGCACTTGCGGTTATTACATGTAGGCACATAAAACATACACATTCCCAGGCCTACCACAGACCAACATCTGCGCTAGGATCGTGGTCGAGACGAGACTTTGTGCTTGCCTAGGTGCAAGTCTTTCATACTCGTGTGCTAGACGAGATTTTATGCTTGCGATAAAAGCAAGACTTAAGTACTCACGTGCAAGGTGAGGCTTTAGGTGCTTGCGATGTGATGCAAGGCTAAACATTGAAGGGTCTAAGCAATCCTCATCTCGAACTCGATCATGTAGCTATCAACGAATCTCGAATTAGATAATGTTGCTTCCGTCCATGCTGTAGATAATTGAAAGACGATCCGAACGAGCCAAAAATCACTCAATTCGGACTTAAAACGAAGAAGTTATCGACGAAACAAGATTTTCACGAAGTGCACGTGCAGTCGCAGATGTGGCACTGCTGACTTGGTCATCTGGCTTACGTAGAAGTCTCTTACTAGGATAACATCGCTGACGTGTCACCCGAACGGTGCTGACGTGGAAACGCCACACAAAATTGTTTCTGACATTGACGCTGACGTGGCAGATTTGGTGACTGGATCTTTAGGTGACTTGGCGTAGCTGTTGCTGAGGTGTGATAGGTGTCTAAAACACCTAATTTACTATCTAGTAGTTACGCGTTCTTTGCTATTTTTCTGGTGAATTATGTACTTTACGCGTGTTTTTGAGTTATTAGGTACTCTGGAGTCGCATGGAGGAAAAGAAGAAGAAATCACTCAATTGAGCAAAAAGGGCGAGTACTATCTGAAGCCGACCAAGGGTTAAGGGGCTGCCAACAAGGATGGCCCTTATCTGGGACTAGGGGTTGGCTGAATCCAATTATTACAACCCCAAATTCAGAGAAAATCATTTCTCTCATTTTTCTATCATTCATTTATTCTTCTCTGTCTGTGTGTGTGTGGCGACTCCATTAGAGATCGAAATGGAGGCGCAGCTTAAAGTGTATGAAAGAGGAAATTGATGGGGGAAAATCGATCCGAGTGAGAAAAGAGATGTGAGATGGCTTCTCTGATGTGTGCTACTGTTGTTCACTGTTGAAGACGATTGAATGAAGAGATCTGGTGTCGGTTAAAGATCGAATTTAAGAGTCTCTGTGTGATGGGTTTTTGTGGTAATGGAGGTTCAAGAGATGGGTTAAACTCGATTGAGTTTGGTTTGATTTTGGTGAAGAAAGAAAGGGGATCTGAGTTGTTTCTGGTGGAGAGAATTGAATCCGAAATCGATGGACTCTGTCGAGTGCAGACGAGAACTAATATGGGTCTGCTGGAAACGAGCTGGTGATATTGGATTGATTGATGTCGCTATGAATGATGGGGTTGAAATTAGGTTTTGTATAAGCTGAGAACAAAAGGGATTTAATGGCAGGAATCTGTGAAGTGATGATCAATTGAGTCTGAGCTGAATTCGAGTTGATATAGATGATGGGTTTTTATGAAGGAGCTTCTGAAATGGGGATTGAGCTGAAATTCAGATGTTGAAGCTGCAGATGGTTAGGTGAAATAGTTGTTGTAGGAGCAGAATATCGCGACATCAGTATTTTGAGAGAGTAATAAACAACTACGTTGCGAAGGCGTCGCAAGGAAGTGATTTTAATGACGCATTAGATGACGAAAGCCAGAACGTGAGAAAAGTGTGAAGACTTGGCGAGATTTAGGAGTGTCGCAAGGAAAAACGTCTATAACACTCGCGACGCTTCGCGAGTTATTCCCGAAAATAAAGGACAGCTTAGCTATCATCCTTTGTGTATTACCCTATATAAAGGGTTGAGTTAGTCTGTTGTAGAGAGATTCTTTTTGAATTGTTAAGCAAGTCATTAGGAGAGAGAAAATTAAGAGTGATTGTAATTTCTTTAGCTCTGTTCTACATTTCTTTGTAAACCTTTCAAGAAAACAATTAATAAAATATATATTGTTACTCATCTTCAAATGGATTAATTAAACAAATTCGAGTGAGGGGTGTAGTGTGGGATTTCCTGCAACTACATATGCGCTAGAAACAGGGAATGAGTAGAAGATCAACCTTGTGAATTGGAAGAATCAGGTGTAACAAGAAAGAAATCTCGAATAATTTTTAACAAGTTACTAAAATTGAGAAATGGCTAGAAGAAAGAATGCATCAGAACAACCAACGATCGTAAGGAGAAGTGGAAGATTAGTTGGAGAAAGGAGAAATGAAGTAGGTGAACCATCAAGGATAAATGCAAGAAATGGAGAAGAAGGTCGAATTCAACCACCAATTCAACCAGCACTAAACAGAGTAATCGATTATGATAGAGTGAGCGTGCATACATGGAGATCAGATTCTATGGAAGAAAGAGAAGAAGTGCAATAATTGATGAATAGTGGACAAGAAGAGAGAAATCGAGAAGAGATAGGAGAAACAATTCGTGGAAATGAAGAAATTGCAGCATTAGAAGCGTTGAGACAGATAATACATGAAGAAAGGCGGTTAGAAGCAGAAGAACGCGCAAATTTAACAAGGCAAAACCACGAATTAAGGATGAAAAATAGGAGGCTGCAAAATAGAAGATCAAGAAGTAATAACAGATCGAGATCAGGATCCATTAGAGAAAACGTGAGAAGAACATTACCTGCAGAAAACGTTAATGAAGAAAATTTGGAAAGAGAGTTAAATTTTGGTGAAGGAGGTCGCGAAGAGAGAGAATTAGTAGAGAATCGTTATATTTTGATCATTCACCAAAATATAACGATTCTCTACTAATTCTCTCTCTTCGCGACCTCCTTCACCAAAATTTAACTCTCTTTCCGAATTTTCTTCATTAACGTTTTCTACAGGTAATGTTCTTCTCACGTTTTCTCTAATCGATCCTGATCTCGATCTGTTATTACTTCTTGATCTTCTATTTTGCAGCCTCCTATTTTCCATCCTTAATTCGTGGTTTTGCCTTGTTAAATTTGCGCGTTCTTCTGCTTCTAACCGCCTTTCTTCATGTATTGTCTGTCTCAACGCTTCTAATGCTGCAATACAGAGGCAGAGGGAAGCAGGAGTAAAAGGTGTAAGAAGTGAATAATTGCAAGAAGTAACAAAGATTAAGTGGCGAAGGCACGTCAAGGACAAGAAGAATAAAAGGTAGTTGAAGACGCTTTGCGAAGTGAATGCATGAAGGCAGTTGAAAAATTGTGATGGAAAGGAAACGATAAGAGATTTGAATGGTGCAGAGGCAGAAAATAGTAGGATCAAAAGGTATAAGAAGTGAATAGTTGTTGTTATCAAAATTAAGTGACAGAGGCATATCAAAAGTAGGAGGAAGAAATAATAATTGAAGAAGAAATGTACGAGAATCTCGCGATCAAGAATGTATGAAAATCCGATTGAAGAGTTGAAAAGAGAATGTTGTAAACAAAGCAAAATTATGCGATAGCATCGCAAGCAAAATAACATGAGATTATCAAGAATGAATGATTAATTGAATTAACAAAAATGAATGAGTGAGTGAATGGGACGAACCTTTATGAAGTACACCCTAGTTCGCGAATGATACTTCGCAAGAGGCAAATGTAAGACCTAAAGTACGTCATATAAGGGGGCATCTCTTGACATGGCTCAGGGGGAAGGTTACACCGCTCCTGAAGCCTGAGTCATGGGAATTTGGGGCCCATAAAAGCCTATCCGGGGGAGATACCTTGGATTTCCAACTATATATATAAGGTTATACCCTGGTTGGACGCCCGAGGGTCTCTTCCAAGGAGTCAGTGTATGCTCAAGGCGCCAGGGTACACGGTTGAGCCAAGAGTGCCTGGGGCATTTGAAGTGTCTCGGCCATTCTTGGCAAGTCTTGGTATATGCTGCACTCGGCCCGAAGAAAACTCCACTTAGGGTGCAGTCTCGTAACCATAAACCATATAGGTATAAGGGATAAGAGGCTGCGAAAATAACTAGTTGTTGTTAAGACCGGATGGGAGGAGCTAGTCTTGTATGGCCGATGTACGCCTCCTTGAAGGGGCACCCAGGGAGAAGATAAGGGCGGCACCCTCCATTAGGGAGCTGATAAGTGTCAAAAGACGCAAATGTCATGAGACTTTATTTTCGCAAGGAAATATAGGCTTGTCATATTTGTGCAATGATCCTGTAGAGGCAATAATACTGACGCAAGGATAAGGCGAGATCAATGGGTTATTGCATGAAAATGCAAAAACGTCCTGCGATTTCGTCGCAGAGACGATAATGTCATGGGATTTTACACTCGCAAGAGTATTTAAGCCTGTCATATTGTCGCGGATAAAATATCCTGCAGAGGAAAAAATACTTAACAAATGATAAGACAAGGTCAATGGGTCATTACATGAAAATGTAAAGACGTCCTGCGATCTTGTCGCAACGAGGGGTGGCGAAATAAGACCTTTAATTAGGAAGGCAAAATAAGACCACACAAAAACGATAAGGCAAGATTAATGGAGTTCTTCATTTATGGAGACATTCGGCGATCTTGTCGCAATAATGAGCTTCAATATGCTTACGAAAACAGATAACAGAGGTAAATCTCTCATTTGAAAATGAATAACAGAGGCAAGTATGGGAATGAATAGGATAAAGTTTTGTTATTCATTTCCATATGAGGAATTTATGCATTCATAATACTAGTTAGTCGAATTATAAAAGAGAATTGCTTGATTAATATGTGCAAGTAAGGAAAACAAAGATTGAATTCACATTTGACAATCCAAGAAGATTGAAAGAGTATATATATTACAAGTAGCGAAAGAAGAAAAATAAGTTATTTCTTTGAAGAATCTTCTTCTTGGTCAGATTCTTCAGTTTCATCATTCTCTTTGCCAGATTCTTCTGCTTCGCTAGCATCACTATCAGAGACATCTGAGAAAGGCGTATCTTCAGGAATATCACCGCGAAGACAAGGATATGAACTAAGAGGAATGCGGTGATCATTGCAAACCATTTCAATAGTTTGATTGCGAAAACGAACAGCAGTATTGTTGAAATTCGCCACTGTAGCTTGCAATTGTTTCTTCAACTTAGAATACTTATTATTGCGAAGAGAAAGGTCTTCTGCGAGTTCCCCTTTTTCTCGCTCAAGTTCTTCAATCCTTATTTGAAATCTTTTCTCGGATTCTGCAAAACATATGATAACAAATTAACAATACAATAACAGTACTACAGAGATAAAGGACAGCAAAGTATAATAAACAACCTTCTCTGTCAGATATCATGTCTTTAACCAAGGTAGTATGCTCGGCATGAAGGCTAACATCAACACCTAAATTATTCCTGGCATTATCTAGAACCTTCGCAGCCCAAGCAAACTCATCATCATTATTTATAACAAGAAGTGAACGAACTTGTTCTTCTCGCTCAGTAAGTATGGCATTCTGGCGAAGGGATTCATCTCGTTCAATTTGTACTTCGAGAAGAGACTTTTGAAATGTTGCTAATGCCTGTGCACCCCTATTAGCGAGACGGTCTTTTCATCAATAAGGCCACTAATTTTCTTCCTTTGAAGCTCGATTTTTCTATGGGAATCAAGATACATTTGTTTAAATCGATTGGCTAAACCTAAACTAGCTCTATGCTCAATCTCTAAGAGGCGATATTTGGTTCGAAGTTCATTCAATGAAAGAGAATCAATTTTGTTTGATGAGTTACTTAAAGACTCGTTGAGATGGGTGAGAAGAACATCATTATCCATGGGCTCGGGAAATGAATGGAGAAGAATGGCTTCATCAGAGAGATTATATATGTCTGCGAAAATAATAAATCAGGGAAAGAATAATAGCCGACAAAGTAAAGATGACTTGAAGAATAAAAATTTTATACCATAAAGTTGCTGGTTTGCGCTTTGAAGAGTAGACATCTTAGTCTTCTGAGAAGCCGATTCAGTTTCCAATTGTTGAATTCTTTCATCTTTCTTGCGAGACATCGCAACCTCAGTTTCTAATTCTCGGATCTTTTCTTAAGTTGGAGATTTTTCTCGCGAAAGTTGTCGCATCTTCTCTCGAGATCGGAGGCAACAACAAAGGAAGCTCTCCCAGACTATAAAGGAAAAAAGAAATTGTTAAGATAAAGCTTGTAATCGAAATTACAGAGAAACTAAGGAATATGAACATACCAAAGCAGTGAGAGCATTTAAGTGACTGGAGGTCAACGTTCGGGAGACTCCGCGAAAAGATTCATTATCCTCTAATAGCGGGGCATCGCAAATTTTAGCGAGAGCTCCGCAAGTAGCAGTTAGATTATCATCTCCTAATCCTTGCATAGAATCGGAGAAGACACTGGACAATTGCGCCATAACAGAAGTAGTCAAGTGATTCTCTTTCGCGGAGGAAGTACCAACCTCATTTTCACCCTCATCATAATTTTCATTGGTTTGAGAAGAGAGCTGGGTTTTCCGTTTTTTAGAAAGCGGAGCAGAAGACTTGTCCTTGCGAAAAGTAATTTTATCCTTGCCTTTAACCTTCGCAGCTATAGCCTCTTCAACGTCAACCTACGCATACGCATGAAGATAAGAAACAGAGGCAACAATATTGTTTAAAATAACAAAAGAAAATGTTTCTTACTTCATCCGTGAGCGATCGGAGTATCGCCAGGGTACTCGGCTTTGGATCTTCTTTATACTTCTTTCTCATTCTGGCGATCTAAAATTTTTTGAAAGTTAATAAATAAAAGAGGAAGAAAATGTCGCAAGGCGAAATTAAAAAAAAAAAAAAATATACCTCTTTCGTCTCCTCAAGCCACTTAAACTCCCAAGGATGATAATTCGCAAGGTGTGCAGGGAGAACATATGAACCTGCGATGTAAGGTCCACTCAACAACAAAGGAACAACCCACCATTTCTCATCTTTGGAATGACGGGGAGTGCTATTGTTGCCCGAATGCCAATCAATATCTTGCATAAGCAGCTTGTCATCGGAAATATTATCTATTCTTTTCAGTCGAGCACCCAGCGGGATTTATCATTTCTCATGTTTATTACTGAATAATTCGCAAAGAAATTTTCTACAGTATACTTCTCAGCAACTATTTCCAAATTTGCGAATTTAGGATCTCTAACATTAACAGGATATAAAGATCCTTTGCCAGCGCCGCGGTTTGCGAATTCAAGCATCAAACGGATGCAGTCGCCACTCAACTGATAAACAGCTCGCGAGAACTTTTCATGAGCAAGGATTTCATAGAATAATGGTATCTCGGGATTATATAAGGGAATGGGAAGTCCTGCGAGGAGTTGACCTAGCGAGACTATGATTTTATGATCATCACATTGATGATCAGAAAACAGTTTTGCAGAGAGAATAGACGAAGATTTTTGATCAGGAATGGTTGACAAGATGAAACCCTTCTCTTGTAATTTATTTTGGGTATCTTCGAAAAGGGGTTTATATGTACGACCTAGCGAAGCCATTGATATAGTATGGGAATGAATGAAGAATTGAAGATTGAGAGAATTGAAGGGGAGAATTACAGTAGCAGAAGCGCAAATTGCGGAGGAAGAAAGTTAATGGAAAGTTGCAGAGAGAAAATAAAAGAGAAAAGGAGAAGGGTAAGAAAGCTATATATAGAGAAGAGAATCCTCGAGAAAACAAATGCATTTAATGCGAGATAGGACGTGAATGGTCAAGAATAAACGGTTGAAAGAGACGTGTCAAGAAAAGAGTGGAAGAAGAAACACCTGTAATAAATTCCGTACATAAATAAAACGAGTAAAAATGAACCATCGCGAGATAAAGATGAACAGTTGCGGCACTTTAAAATATTGGTTCTCATGACATTCTCTTCTTCGCAGAGAAGACATGAGAAGAGGCAAGATGTAGGAGCAGAATATCGCGACATCAGTATTTTGAGAGAGTAATAAACAACTACGTTGCGAAGGCGTCGCAAGGAAGTGATTTTAATGACGCATTAGATGACGAAAGCCAGAACGTGAGAAAAGTGTGAAGACTTGGCGAGATTTAGGAGTGTCGCAAGGAAAAACGTCTATAACACTCGCGACGCTTCGCGAGTTATTCCCGAAAATAAAGGACAACTTAGCTGTCATCCACTGTGTATTACCCTATATAAAGGGTTGAGTTAATCTGTTGTAGAGAGATTCTTTTTGAATTGTTAAGCAAGTCATTAGGAGAGATAAAATTAAGAGTGATTGTAATTTCTTTAGCTCTGTTCTACATTTCTTTGTAAACCTTTCAAGAAAACAATTAATAAAATATATATTGTTACTCATCTTCAAATGGATTAATTAAACAAATTCGAGTGAGGGGTGTAGTTTGGGATTTCCTGCAACTACAGTTGTTGTTCATTGTGGTGATCTGTGGCAGGGTGTTGTGAGCAGCTGAGACACAAAGGAGATGGAACTGAGCATGGAAGAATGGTGTGAGTTCTTGAAGGAAGCTACAGGCTTGTATGGTTGTGCAATGGCAGGTTGCAGCTGGTTGTGAGGTTATTGCAGGTGCAGCTCTGGTTGGATTTGAGCAGCTTGTCTTGTAGCTGACTATTGAGAAGAGACAAATGGTGATGCTGCAGTGAAGGGACTGATACTGGTGCTTGTTATTGTGTGGTAATGAAATGTTGCAGGGCAGTTGAAGTTGAACTGGAAGTCAGAGATGCAGTGCTGTAGCTTTGAGCTGAAATGAGGTTAAGCTGATGGCCAGGAGCAGATGCAATTGTGTAGCTCAAGTTGCATGAGGAACTGGTGTTGGCTGTGACCTGAGATGGAGGGAATGAACCTGGTTGTTTGGCTAGGCATATGCTGCTGGGGTTGAGAGACAAGGAAGTGCCAAGGGGTCTGTGTGAGCATCTGGAGCTGGAAATGAATGATTAATTAGATGTATGCTAACTTACAGGTTATGGAATGAATGCATTGCAGGTTATGGGTATTGCAGTCAAAGAGATGGAGTTATTGATGCTGGTGTTGTTGGGTTGCAGCCAGATTTGATTTTGGCTTTGGTTGATTGCATCTGGTGGTGATATAATGAATGCAAAGAAGTTAGTGGTGATGTTGTTGCTGCCTGGAGTTGATAAAATGGTACTGCAGTGGGAGGATCTGAGTTGCAGTTGCAGTTCAGATGGAGATTCTGATAAATGAAAGAGTTGTGAACTGCAGGTTGAATTGATGCTGCAATTGTTTGATGAACTGAAACTGCAGATGAGCAGTTTTATGTGCAATGCTCAGGTTGCATAGATGAAATTCAAGTGCCGAGGTACTGGTAGAGTCTGTGAAACAATATTGGAGCTGCAACTCAGATGGTTTTGCAGGTGAATGGAATGGTACTGTGAATGTTGGATTGAATCTGAAGGAGCAGTGGTAATGGAGCTTGTGATTGTAGACAGAGGTGTTGCTGCCTGAAGCTGGTTCTGGTGATGGCAATGGAATGATGAAGCTGAATTTGGCAGTTGGGATTTGCTTCAAATTTGGTGTTTCAGCCAAGATTATCAGAAGAGAGAAATGAGGGATGTTGTGTCAGGAATGAAGGAATGGTTATGAGAGCAGGGCCATCATGGCTGGATTTTTCCAGCTGAAGCGCAATCTTGGCACACCACAACATTTGGCCTGTGCAAGAAGCTCAGGCTGTGAAACATCTCTGGCCAAGAGATTAACCAGCCTAGTCAGGTAGACGACTCGGTATGACTCGGTGCTTGACCGAGTTGACCCGGCCGAGTTGGATCGTTGACCGAGTTGACTCGTTGACCGGTGACCGGGTGGACTTTGCCGGTCACCTGAGCTGTTTTTCGGTGCCGTTTTCCGGCCAATTTCCGTCCATAATACCAGTTTTCCGGCGACGTATTTTTGGACATATTTTCTACATGGGTTTCTCTCTCTTATGGGCTTGGTGGATTTTTATCTAATGGACTTTGAAGACTAGACCTAATTTTGGAAACAAGGGAGCTATTTAAAGAAAAGACTTCTACAACTTTGAGATCACATGTTTTTCTTGGAACTTTGGAGAGCCGGTTTTGTTTACGCTTCTAGGGTTTGCTTTTGTTCATCTTCTTCTTTTCAATTAATATTTTTATGATGAACTCCATAGCTATGAGTAGCTAAACAAATATTATTGGTTATGGGATAAAGTTGATTTCTCAATATGTTATATGATTCAATGAATTAGTTTTGTCTCAATATTTTATTGTTTGTGAGTCACAATTAATAGTGTTATATGATTTGATAGTTTGTTTGGTTGAGTCCGGAATCAATCCGATTTACTTTCATCTCTAGAGCTATATTAGGGTTTTCAATACGAAAAAGTTGTTTATCCCTGATTCTAAGTAGCATAATTGTGGGTAGTGCTTGTAGTGATATATCCTACTAGTCACAAGTGAATCATAACTTTTGTTAAAACGACTAGTGCTTTTACACATTCGTTTGCATTGATTAGTCTTATTCCATAGAACTTATTGCTTTTAGGGAGTTAAATCTAATTGTGCTTTTACACTTTAGGTTGCTTTCTAGGAAGAATTCACATATGCATCTTTTAATGTGGTTGTGATGAAAACAGGGAATTAGCGGGATATACTTGCGATCAAGGTATCCTAGGACTATTAGTAGATGAGAGATTAAAATACCAATTCTAATCATTGATGAAAATACATGTTTGTGAATGATACTATTCTGTGACCAATATCTTCTCCTTATTGATTATTCAAATTATTTACTTTGCTTTCAATTATTTTTATTGCTTAGATAAAACAACAAACATTCCCCCTTGGTTACCTTAGAAATTGAAAATCGCATAACAACAATTTCCTCTCCGTGGATACGAACTCTTCCTTACCTTGTACTTCATTTAAATATAGTGAGTAAGAAAGTGAAATTATTTTTGACGGATTGACAACCGATCAAATTTTGGCGCCGTTGCCGGGGAGGCATACGGCTTGTTATTAAGTTTTTAGTTTCTTTTTACAATTTTTGCTTTTATCTTTGCTTTTCGGTTCTTGTCTTGTTTCTCACTTGTTTTAGGAGAATTGTTTTCAGGTACCTAATCCATGGCTTCTAAAGATTGGAACTACCCAAGGTGCGGGATAGCTACTCGAAGAGGCACAATACTCCAACCAAGTCAAGACATAACAGAAAATCTAGAGTTAGAGGTGGAAGGAGAAGTACAAATAGAAGGAGAAAAAGAGGTTCCATTCGTAGACGAACCACAAGTTGAAGAAGAAGAAGCAATGGGTGATGCAAATCGTTCACTCAAGGACTTGGCTTCTCATAGGCTTGATATACAACAAGGGTGTATTCAAATAAACTCTACTTTTGAGATCAAGCCGGGGTTGCTTAGAGAATTACCAAAATTCCATGGCATGGTGAATCAAGACCCAAACAAACATCTTATGGACTTCCACACCATTGTCACGGCCATGCTTCCAGCGGATGTTGAGGCGGATGGTGCAATGTTGAAAGTTTTCCGTTTCTCTTTAATGGATAGTGCTAAGGATTGGTTGTACTATTTACCTCCCGGAAGTGTCACAACATGGAATGGGTTGAAGAAATTCTTTTTGGAGAGATATTTTCCTGCATCAAAGGCTACTCAAATTCGAAAGGAGATTTGTGGGATGAAGCAAAACGTGGGAGAATCCTTATATGAATGTTCTGAACGATACAAGAGATTGGTTGGAAGCTGTCCTCACCACCAATTCAGTGACGCTATGATCATCCAATACTTCTATGAAGGACTCCAATCAAGTGATAGGAATCTTATTGACGCTGCGGGTGGTGGTGCACTAGTTAGCAAGACGGTGGCACAAGCTAGAGAATTGATTGAAAACATGGCAGCAAACTCCCAACAATTTTTGAGCCGTGGTTCGGATGTGCTTCTAAGAAGAGTGAATGAAGTGAGCGAGGTTGAGGAACTTCGTCAACAAATGGGTAACATGTCGGCAATGATGCAACAAGTTGCAGCCGCGGTTATACCAAGTTCTCCGTAATGTTATGAAGATGAGCAAGCTAATGCGGTCTTTCCAAATCAACAAAGACGGTATGATCCCTACTCTAACACTTACAATCCGGGATGGAGAGATCACCCCAATTTTAGATATGCCAACAAGCAAGGAGCGGTTCAACAACCTACCTTCAACTCTTCAAGTGGATTTCAACCTCAACAAAAACAATTCCAGCCGAGACAACAATTTCAGCCACCACAAGCACAACAATCAATGCAAAATCAAGGTTCCGATATTGACTCGAAGCTTCAAACAATGATGCAAGGCATTTCCACCATGTTTAAAGAAAGTCAACAAGAAACTAAGAGTGCTATCAAGGAGTTGCAGACACAAATGGGCTCTATGGCTATTTAGTTGAACCAATTGAAGGCACAAAATAGTGGGAAACTCCCTTCTCAACCTATTAACCCAAAAGAGGGTGTCAATGCTATTACGTTGAGAAGTGGTACACAACTTGTGCAACCCGAAATTACTGATTCTGGCAAGGTGGAAACACCCAAGGAACCTATTTTGGAGGAGAATAATGAGGATTCTCCCCAAACTTCTGAGGTACCTATTCCTAACTCTAAAACTCCGGTTTCTACTTATGTTCCTCCTTTACCTTTTCCTCGCAGATTTGCAAGTTCTAAGAAGGCGGAACTAGAAAAGGAGATTTTAGACGTTCTAAAGAAGATCCATGTGAACATACCACTCATTGACGCTATTAAGAAAGTACCAAAGTATGCAAAGGTGTTGAAGGACTTGTGTACCAACAAACAAAGGCTCGAAGGTAATGAAGTGCTTAGTGTGGGGGAGAATGCTTCGGCAATCTTACAACACAAACTCCCACTTAAGTGCAAGGATCCCGGTAGTTTTGACATTCCTGTCACAATTGGTAACACAACGTTTAACAAAGCTATGTTGGATTTAGGTGCATCCGTTAATGTTATGCCTGCGTCAATGTATAATTCACTTGATCTTGGTCCTCTCAAAAAGGCTGAAATTGTATTGCAATTAGCCGATCACTCTAATGTCTACCCAATGGGTATTGTTGAGGATGTTCTTGTGCAGGTTAATCAACTTGTATTTCTAGCTGACTTTTGTGTGTTAGAGATGGATGAAGGTTCACCGGACTCGTCTCTTCCATTGCTACTTGGGCGTCCCTTCATGAAAACGGCGAAAACCATAATTGATGTGGATAAGGGAACGTTGACCATGGAGTTTGATGGAGAAACAATACGTTTCAACATTTTCGAGATGATGAGATATCCTAGTGATGTCCACTCTTGTTTCTCCATTGATGTTATGGATACATTGGCACAACAAATGTTTGAATTAAACGGTGATGATGCTTTGGAAACCGTGTTAACTACATCTATGGATAATGGTGTAGAGTGTGGTAATGAAGTCAAGGAAGCCCTTGGTGATCTTAATTCACTACAAGGATGCCCGGAAACTCATAATATCTCTTTTATTTCTTTACCATGCAGTGATGAAAAGCTTGTACCTTCAATTGTTAAATCTCCAATTTTAGAATTGAAACCTCTTCCCGACCACCTAAAGTACTTGTACTTGGGTGATAATGAAGAGTTACCTGTGATTGTTTCTAACGAGCTTAATGATTTACAGGAGCAAAAACTTCTAAGGGTGCTAAGGAAGTATAAGACGGCCATAGGATGGACAATTGCCGATATCAAGGGTATAAGCCCAGCCGTTTGTATGCACAAAATTCGTTTGGAGGACGATGCAAAGCCTACAAGGGAAACGCAACGTCGTTTGAACCCTCCCATGATGGAAGTTGTGAAAAAGGAGATACTCAAGCTTTTGGAAGTGGGTGTTATCTACCCCATATCCGATAGCAAGTGGGTGAGCCCGGTACAAGTAGTACCAAAGAAATCAGGTGTGACAGTGGTGGAGAATGATAAGAATGAGCTTGTCCCAACTCGTGTGCAAACCGGTTGGAGGATTTGTATTGATTACAGGAAATTGAATGTCACTACTAGAAAGGATCATTTTCCATTGCCTTTTATTGATCAAATGCTTGAACGTTTAGCTGGACACTCTTATTATTGCTTTCTTGATGGCTATTTAGGTTATAATCAGATTGTGATAGCGCCGGAGGATCAAGAGAAAACCACTTTCACTTGTCCTTTCGGTACTTTTGCTTATAGAAGGATGCCTTTTGGCTTATGCAATGCTCAAGCTACTTTTCAAAGGTGTATGGTAAGTATCTTTTCGGAATATGTTGAAAACATAATCGAAGTGTTCATGGATGACTTTAGTGTCTTTGGTGATTCATTTGACCTTTGCTTGAATAATTTGTCTCTAATCCTTGAACGATGTGTTGAAATAAATCTTGTGTTGAACTGGGAGAAGTGCCATTTCATGGTAACTCATGGCATAGTTTTAGGCCATATAATATCTTCTAAAGGCTTGGAAGTCGATAAATCTAAGATAGGCCTTATTCGTGCTCTAACCCCTCCCACTACGATGAGGGAGATACGTTCTTTTCTTGGTCATGCAGGTTTCTATCGTAGATTCATCAAGGAATTTTCCAAGATAGCATCACCACTTTGTAATTTATTGCAAAAAGATGTGGTTTTTAACTTTGATGAAAAATGTATGGTGGCATTCAATCGTTTGAAAGAACTTTTGATTTCAGCCCCTATCATTAAACCACCGGATTGGAGCAAGCCTTTTGAGCTCATGTGTGATGCAAGTGACTATGCGGTTGGTGCGGTGCTTGGGCAACGTGTGGGGAAGCTTCCTCATGCTATTTATTATGCTTCTAGAACGTTAAATGAGGCCCAACAAAACTACACAACCACTGAAAAAGAGTTATTAGCTATTGTTTTTGCTTTAGAAAAGTTTCGCTCTTATCTAATTGGTACAAAAGTTGTTGTCTTTTTTGATCATGCAGCGCTTAAGTACTTGCTTACAAAGAAATAGGCGAAACCGAGGCTCATACGGTGGATTTTACTCTTGCAAGAGTTTGATATTGAAATCCAGGACAAGAAAGGAATTGAGAACACCGTTGCGGATCACTTGAGCCGACTTGCTGTAGATAAGGAGACTATCCCATTGCGTGAAAGTTTCCCGGATGAGCAACTATTCTCAATTGCCTTTGGAGAACCATGGTATGCCGATATTGTTAATTACTTAGTTTCTAAACAAATCCCAAAGAACTTGTCTCGTGCTGAGAGGGACAAACTTAAGAAGTTAGGGAATCAATACATATGGGATGATCCATACTTGTGGAAACATGGTAGTGACCAAGTAATACGAAGGTGTGTTCCCGAGTCTGAATTTAATTCTATCTTGTCTTTTTGTCACTCTTATGCTTGCGGAGGACATTTTGGGAGTAAGAGAACCGCTCACAAGGTACTAGAAAGTGGTTTTTATTGGCAACTTTGTTTAAGGATGCACATATATTTTGTACAACTTGTGATAGGTGCCAAAGAACCGGCAATCTAGGTGCCCGAAATCAAATGCCACAAACTTTTATTCAATTTATTGAAGTTTTTGATGTATGGGGTATTGATTTTATGGGGCCTTTTGTCAACTCCCATGGGAATTTTTATATCTTACTTGCGTTTGATTATGTCTCGAAATGGGTGGAAGCTAAAGCCACCCCAACTAATGATTCTAAAGTGGTTTCAGATTTTGTGCAAGCTAATATTTTTGCAAGGTTTGGAATTCCAAGAGCCATAATTAACGATGGGAGTTCTCACTTCAAAAATAGGATTTTGCAAAGCTTGTTGACGAAGTACAATGTGTCGCACAAGATTGCAACACCTTATCATCCCCAAACAAATGGACAAGACGAGGTGTCTAACCGGGAGGTGAAATCTATTCTAGAAAAGACGGTGAACCCAACAAGGAAGGATTGGAGCATGCGACTTAATGATGCTTTGTGGGCGTATAGAACCGCATATAAAACACCTATTGGGATGTCTCCTTTTAGGCTTGTGTATGGTAAACCTTGTCACTTACCCGTGGAAATTGAGCATAAAGCGTTTTGGGCTATTAAACAATGCAACATGGAGATGGATGGGGCTGGAAAGCAAAGGAAGTTACAACTCCAAGAGCTAGAGGAGCTTCGCAATGATGCATTTGAAAGCTCGCGCATTTATAAGGAGAAAACGAAGGCATTCCATGATAACATGATTTCTAGAAAACAATTTTGCATTGGGCATAAAGTGCTTTTGTTTAATTCTCGCTTGCATTTATTTCCGGGTAAATTAAGGTCACGATGGATCGGACCTTTTATTGTTTCTAATGTGTTTTCTCATGGTGCAATGGAAATTAGTAGCATAGCTACATGGAAAGAACTTAAAGTTAATGGCACCGGTTGAAACCATATTATGAGAATTTCACTTCCGAAGTGGTGGAAGGAGTTAACTTTGTGGATGTGCTCCCTCTGGAGGAGTCATAGAAAGCAAGGAGATAGTCGGGCTGACGACTTTAAACCAAGCGCTAATTGGGAGGCAACCCAAAGGATGAGTATTTCTTGTCTTGTATTTATTTCTTGTCTTGTTTTTAGCTTTTTCGTGTCTTTTTTTTTTATTATTTTTTCTGATTTCTTGTTAGAATTTCCCACCTTGACTTACTTTGGACGATTCAATTACATTGAGGACAATGTAAAGTTTAAGTGTGGGGGAGTGGTTAAGCATTTGCATTGTAAATTTTTGAAATTTTGTGAAAACTAGTGAATAAGAAAAATCCAACTTATGGTTAGTTTAGAGTCACATAGTATACATGTCGCTAAGATTACATCGAGAATCTCAAAATAGTGACTGAACTTAGAGATGACAGAGAACATGATCGGGTTTCTTAATTGTATGAGAGTTAAAGTTGGATTTAACCATGCCAGTGGCAAATAAGGTGCAGACTGAATTCGGTATTAGAGTAGTGATCCCCTATAGTGGAGACTACCCATGTTACATAATGTGAGGCACCAACCTTCAATTCTTTGTACCTGTCTAAATTTGTGCTTTTAGAGTGTGTGTCACCGTACGTAAATTCCGGGCGGAATGGTGAGCTGCCCAACCTCCCACTATAGAAGCACTATTTTGATCTCTTGAGTGCTATTTTTATCAACCATGATGGTGACATCGAATTGCTAACTTACATACCACTTGTAATCTTGTTCGCAGTTAGCACCATCCACCTTATCTCTCTCTACACCAACAGGTCCATAGAAACACCATCATCATCAACAAGAGGAGCATCACAAATTTGAAGGAAAGTTGAACACGTTGATAGGTGTCTAAAACACCTAATTTACTAACTAGTATTTATGCTTTCTTTGCTATTATTCTTGTGATTTGCATCTCTTATGTTTCGTTTTGAGTTACTAGGTGCAATAGAGTCCTTGGGAGCAAAAGAAGGAGAAAACGTCCATATGGAGCGTAAAAAGGCAAAACGGTCGACTCACAGGCGAGTAATATGGGAGCCAAGCAATGCCAAGACTAGTTTTGTTTAAGTGACTGTCACTCTGGTGGCCTGTATTAATCCACGAGGTGCCTATATCAATTCTGGTTCTTACCCAACCCCAATTCAGGGTATCTCAATCATTTCTTATCATTATCCTCTCAAAATCAAGAGAAGGACTTGTGCGGCTGAGTTCAGGGTTTCTGTGTGAGTTGATTTGAGAGAGAGTAAAGAGGATGGTGGCTTGCAGAGAGACGAAAGTAGGTGCAGCCATGACTGAAATTAAGATCGTGAATTGTTGGTAGGGGTTGAGCTGCTGGTGGTCGGTACATCAAAGGAGGAAAGAGTTCATCTAGGATTATGAATGAATGGGTTAAACTCGATTTTAGTTAGTATGATTTGAAGAGAAGATTTGGAGGGTGCTGTGTTGATTGATTGAGAAATTGAGGGTTTGTGATGAAGCTCATTTTTTGTATCTGTTGCATTCTTCTATTTGTTAAAAAAAAAAACAAAGACGAAGAGGAATTACAGCTGCCATTGTTGATACCAGTGAGAACTAGGGTTTGAAGCTGGGTTCGATTTTGGAGATTGATGGAGGTTATGAATTCACAACAGCCAAGAAAAAAAGGGGATCTGGGATATTGGTCTATGTTAGTTGAATTGCTGCCATGAAATGGATTATGTTGAGATTCAAGATTCAGCTGATGAATGAAGAGTTCAACTCGGATTTGAGTTTTGAATGATGGGCTTGTGATGATTGTTGCAATGTGCAGCTACATGGATTGTGGCGGCCTCTGGCGGTAATGAATTGCTGATGTGACAATGGTTTTTGTGATTTCAAGTTTGGTTGAGAATTACAGCCCTGAACTGATAACTTGAAGATGGTCAAGGGTCTGAGATGACAATGGGAATTGAACCTGAGATGGGCAGCAGAAGATGGGTTGTGGTTGCTGTGGTGGTTATAAGATGGGGTTTTGAATATTGACTGAAGGAGGAAGACAACTCTGTTGTTGCCTTTAATTCGAGTGGGGAATGGAAATAAGGGTTCTTGAATCTGAGTGTGACCATGGGTTTGGTGGCAATACGGGAATAAAGGAAGAACTGAGCTCACTCTTGAGTTGATATGGAGTCACAACTGGTATCAAGATGATCTGGAGCAGACTGAGAATGGGCTGTGTAAGCATTGGTGAAATTGCAGTTGCAGTGAAGGAAGAGCAGCTGTAGGTATGAACTCAAGTGCAGGCAAATGAGCTGAAATGGAAGGCCAGAGAATGGCACTGGGAATTACAATTGGAGCCTTGCGCTGGAATAAATATGCTGCTGTGGATTCAAGTAGTTTGGAAGATGGAAGTGGTATTGACAGAGATGAACTGAGACAGGTCAAGGTTTGTTGGCACTAGGAATGGAACTGAGATGAAGGCAGGTTGTGGCTGAGTTGCAGGATGAATTGCTGAAGGGAGAGTATGAATTGCAGGCAGATTTAGTTTTGGCCTGAGTCTGTATTATGATGAATCAAATCTTAGCAGAGATTCAGGTCAGGGAGATGTAGTGATGCTGCTGTCATGACTGAAATAAGGAGATAGCTGTGACCTAAGCCAGTTGGAGTTGCAGCTGAGATGGTGATGGTGTTGTGATTGAAGCAATTGCAGAAGATGGAGTTATTCTTAGATGAATGTTTAGGATTATTGCAGGGAAGAAATTGTTCTTTTCCTTGAGCTGGTGTAGAATGGCTGTGTAGGTCTGATGCTGTTGGAGGTAGTCTTGAGCAATTGGTAGCTGTGATTGGGTCTGGTGCAGCTCTGGTGCACTCATCAAAGAAGAAGCATGGAAGAGTAGGTGCAGGCAAGAAGCTGCAGATGGAGGATTGAGAAGCATAGCAGGTTCTGGAGCTGTGATGCGCCAAGATGGCACAACACTTGGAATGGCCAGTGCAAGACTGTGGCCTGACAAGTCAGTCCAGTTAGCTCACCAGCACAACTGACTCGGCTGACTAGACCCTGAATCAGGTCTGACTTCTGAGTTAGAGTTTGACTCGGTCGGTTTGACCCGAGTTGACCCGGCTGACTCTCCTGACCGGTGGCCGGGTGGACTTTGCCGGTCACCTGAGATACTTTCCGGTGCCGGATTCCGGCCAAATTCCGGCCATAATACCAGCTTTCCGGCTTCCATTTTTGGGAAGAGTTTTTACATGGGTTTTTCTCACACATGGGCTTGGTGGACTTCTATCTTTTGGACCTTTGAAGATTAGACCTAATTTTGGAAACAAGGGAGCTATTTAAAGGAAAGACTTCTACAACTTTTGGGAACACATATATATCACATATTTTTCTTGGAACTTTGGAGAGCCGGTTTTGTTTACGCTTCTAGGGTTTGCTTTTGTTCATCTTCTTCTTTTCAATTAATATTTTTATGATGAACTCCATAGCTATGAGTAGCTAAACAAATTTTATTGGTTATGGGATAAAGTTGATTTCTCAATATGTTATATGATTCAATGAATTAGTTTTGTCTCAATATTTTATTGTTTGTGATTCACAATTAATAGTGTTATATGATTTGATAGTTTGTTTGGTTGAGTCCGGAATCAATCCGATTTACATTCATCTCTAGAGCTATATTAGGGTTTTCAATACGGAAAAGTTGTTTATCCCTGATTCTAAGTAGCATAATTGTGGGTAGTGCTTGTAGTGATATATCCTACTAGTCACAAGTGAATCATAACTTTTGTTAAAACGATTAGTGCTTTTACACATTCGTTTGCATTGATTAGTCTTATTCCATAGAACTTATTGCTTTTAGGGAGGTAAATCTAATTGTGCTTTTACACTTTAGGTTGCTTTCTAGGAAGAATTCACATATGCATCTTTTAATGTGGTTGTGATGAAAACATGGAATTAGCGGGATATACTTGCGATCAAGGTATTCTAGGACTATTAGTAGATGAGAGATTAAAATACCAATTCTAATCATTGATGAAAATACATGTTTGTGAATGATACTATCCCGTGACCAATATCTTCTCCTTATTGATTATTCCAATTACTTACTTTGCTTTCAATTACTTTTATTTATTAGATAAAACAACAAACATCCCCCCTTGGTTACCTTAGAAACTGAAAATTGCATAACAACAATTGCCTCTCTGTGGATACGAACTCTTCCTTACCTTGTACTTCATTTAAATTTAGTGAGTAAGAAAGTGAAATTATTTTTGACGGATTGACAACCGATCACACGTTCGAGGTTTACAAGCAACGATACAAAAATGAGCATATTTCAGATTCAAGTAAAGCAACAAAATAAGGAGCAGAATTTTTATAAGTTGAAGACTATTGTACAAGAGTGAAAATTATCAAGATGAGAGTTCGAGAAGTTTATGATATCAAGACATATAAGTTTTGAAGAATCAAGCGGTAAAGTACTTACACCATGGCCTTTGTACTTAAGTTTTTATTTTATTTGTATTTTACTTTCTCTTGTCTTCAAAAAAAAAAAAAAAAAAAAAAAAAAAAGACAAGAGAAAATTTCTTTAGGTTCATTACTAGTTTTATTGTTTTATTTCGTTTTTATTTTGTATTTGTTTTATTTTTTATGATTTCTCAATAAAAAAAAAATGAAAAAAAAAAGAGAAAAACTTTATTTTGGGTTTGTATAGTTCGTTTTTAGTTTTGTATTCTTTCAATAAAGCCAATGGAAGAAGGAATATCTACAAAGAAGTTTCAAGCAATAAGGAATTTGAGGGAGAAAATCATATTGTCGAGATTCTACGAAGTTCAAGAGTTATCATCAAGAGTTGAAGACCGAAGACGAAGATGAAGACACCGATTGAAGACCGAAGACGTTTCTATGGATGCTGTGAGAGTGGTGCTAGCTGCACGCCGAACGGATACGAGGTAAGTAAGCATATTCCCACCTTCGTTAAGTGGTTGATTTCCTTTCTTAGAGATCATCAGAAAAATGGGTTTTCAAAAATGATAAAAGATGTGGGTTTTTAAAAATATTTCGGAGGGTTTTTACCTCCCTACCATTCAACGTGTCGCAGGATTCTCTCTTCATTCCTACCTGGACACATGTGTGACCCATAAAAAGCTGTTTATTATTGAGAGCAATATCGTAAAACCCTTTCTTGTGAGGCAGAGTCGAGACTTTCGATCACTCCGAACCCGAATTTTTGTCGAGAAGGGATGGTTATTTCTCTCTCAACTTTTAAGAATGAGATTGTGTTCATTTATGTGTCTAACTTCTTATGACTAGTGTGCAGAATTTCTATGTCTTCTTAGCGCGTTGGATGCTATCATTACGGAGAACTAGTAAGTTGGAAAAATAGGTTTTGTGGGTATATCTCTAGTAAACCCTCACGAGACTATAACTCGTCCACTAGGGACACCTAGGGGTTTAAAGGCTTGTTATTTATGCTAAAAGTGACCGTAGCCTCGACGACATGGAGTTGTATGTAGTTTTTAAAATTGTTTTGTTTGATTTGCTCGAGGACTAGCAAAGTCTAAGTGTGGGGGAATCTGATAGGTGTCTAAAACACCTAATTTACTATCTAGTAGTTACGCTTTCTTTGCTATTTTTTTGGTGAATTATGTACTTTACGCGTGTTTTTGAGTTATTAGGTACTCTGGAGTCGCATGGAGGAAAAGAAGAAGAAATCACTCAATTGAGCAAAAAGGGCGAGTACTATCTGAAGCCGACCAAGGGTTAAGGGGCTGCCAACAAGGATGGCCCTTATCTGGGACTAGGGGTTGGCTGAATCCAATTATTACAACCCCAAATTCAGAGAAAATCATTTCTCTCATTTTTCTATCATTCATTTCTTCTTCTCTGTCTGTGTGTGTGTGGCGACTCCATTAGAGATCGAAATGGAGGCGCAGCTTAAAGTGTATGAAAGAGGAAATTGATGGGGGAAAATCGATCCGAGTGAGAAAAGAGATGTGAGATGGCTTCTCTGATGTGTGCTACTGTTGTTCACTGTTGAAGACGATTGAATGAAGAGATCTGGTGTCGGTTAAAGATCGAATTTAAAAGTCTTTGTGTGATGGGTTTTTGTGGTAATGGAGGTTGAAGAGATGGGTTAAACTCGATTGAGTTTGGTTTGATTTTGGTGAAGAAAGAAAGGGGATCTGAGTTGTTTCTGGTGGAGAGAATTGAATCCGAAATCGATGGACTCTGTCGAGTGCAGACGAGAACTAATATGGGTTTGCTGGAAACGAGTTGGTGATATTGGATTGATTGATGTCACTATGAATGATGGGGTTGAAATTAGGGTTTGTATAAGCTGAGAACAAAAGGGATTTAATGGAAGGAATCTGTGAAGTGATGATCAATTGTGTCTGAGCTGAATTCGAGTTGATATAGATGATGGGTTTTTATGAAGGAGCTTCTGAAATGGGGATTGAGCTGAAATTCAGATGTTGAAGCTGCAGATGGTTAGGTGAAATGGTTGTTGTTCATTGTGGTGATCTGTGGCAGGGTGTTGTGAGCAGCTGAGACACAAAGGAGATGGAACTGAGCATGGAAGAATGGTGTGAGTTCTTGAAGGAAGCTACAGCTACAGGCTTGTATGGTTGTGCAATGGAAGGTTGCAGCTGGTTGTGAGGTTATTGCAGGTGCAACTCTGGTTGGATTTGAGCATCTTGTCTTGTAGCTGACTATTGAGAAGAGACAAATGGTGATGCTGCAGTGAAGGGACTGATACTGGTGCTTGTTATTGTGTGGTAATGAAATGTTGCAGGGCAGTTGAAGTTGAACTGGAAGTCAGAGATGCAGTGCTGTAGCTTTGAGCTGAAATGAGGTTAAGCTGATGGCCAGGAGCAGATACAATTGTGTAGCTCAAGTTGCAGGAGGAACTGGTGTTGGCTGTGACCTGAGATGGAGGGAATGAACCTGGTTGTTTGGCTAGGCATATGCTGCTGGGGTTGAGAGACAAGGAAGTGCCAAGGGGTCTGTGTGAGCATTTGGAGCTGGAAATGAATGATTAATTAGATGTATGCTGACCTACAGGTTATGGAATGAATGCATTGCAGGTTATGGGTATTGCAGTCAAAGAGATGGAGTTATTGATGCTGGTGTTGTTGGGTTGCAGCCAGATTTGATTTTGGCTTTGGTTGATTGCATCTGGTGGTGATATAATGAATGCAGGGAAGTTAGTGGTGATGTTGTTGCTGCCTAGAGTTGATAAAATGGTACTGCAATGGGAGGATCTGAGTTGCAGTTGCAGCTCAGATGGAGATTCTGATAAATGAAAGAGTTGTGAACTGCAGGTTGAATTGATGCTGCAATTGTTTGATGAACTGAAACTGCAGATGAGCAGTTTTGTGTGCAATGCTCAGGTTGCATAGATGAAATGCAAGTGCTGAGGTACTGGTAGAGTCTGTGAAACAATATTGGAGCTGCAACTCAGATGGTTTTGCAGGTGAATGGAATGGTACTGTGAATGTTGGATTGAATCTGCAGGTGCAGTGGTAATGGAGCTGGTGATTGTAGACAGAGGTGTTGCTGCCTAAAGCTGGTTCTGGTGATGGCAATGGAATGATGAAGCTGAATTTGGCAGTTGGGGTTTGCTTCAAATTTGGTGTTTCAGCCAAGATTATCAGAAGAGAGAAATGAGGGATGTTGTGTCAGGAATGGAGGAATGGTTATGAGAGCAGGGCCATCATGGTTGGATTTTTCCAGCTGAAGCGCAATCTTGGCACATCACAACATTTGGCCTGTGCAAGAAGCTCAGGCTGTGAAACATCTCTGTCCAAGAGATTAACCAGCCTAGTCAGGTAGACGACTCGGTATGACTAGGTGCTTGACCGAGTTGACCAGGCCGAGTTGGATCGTTGACCGAGTTGACTCGTTGACCGGTGACCGGGTGGACTTTGCCGGTCACCTGAGCTGTTTTCCGGCCAATTTCCGGCCATAATACCAGTTTTACGGCGACATATTTTTGGACATATTTTCTACATGGGTTTCTCTCTCTTATGGGCTTGGTGGATTTTTATCTAATGGACTTTGAAGACTAGACCTAATTTTGGAAACAAGGGAGCTATTTAAAGAAAAGACTTCTACAACTTTGAGATCACATATTTTTCTTAGAACTTTGGAGAGCCGGTTTTGTTTACGCTTCTAGGGTTTGCTTTTGTTCATCTTCTTCTTTTCAATTAATATTTTTATGATGAACTCCATAGCTATGAGTAGCTAAACAAATATTATTGGTTATGGGATAAAGTTGATTTCTCAATATGTTATATGATTCAATGAATTAGTTTTGTCTCAATATTTTATTGTTTGTGAGTCATAATTAATAGTGTTATATGATTTGATAGTTTGTTTGGTTGAGTCCGGAATCAATCCGATTTACTTTCATCTCTAGAGCTATATTAGGGTTTTCAATACGAAAAAGTTGTTTATCCCTGATTCTAAGTAGCATAATTGTGGGTAGTGCTTGTAGTGATATATCCTACTAGTCACAAGTGAATCATAACTTTTGTTAAAACGACTAGTGCTTTTACACATTCGTTTGCATTGATTAGTCTTATTCCATAGAACTTATTGCTTTTAGGGAGTTAAATCTAATTGTGCTTTTACACTTTAGGTTGCTTTCTAGGAAGAATTCACATATGCATCTTTTAATGTGGTTGTGATGAAAACAGGGAATTAGCAGGATATACTTGCGATCAAGGTATCCTAGGACTATTAGTAGATGAGAGATTAAAATACCAATTCTAATCATTGATGAAAATACATGTTTGTGAATGATACTATTCCGTGACCAATATCTTCTCCTTATTGATTATTCAAATTATTTACTTTGCTTTCAATTATTTTTATTGCTTAGATAAAACAACAAACATCCCCCCTTGGTTACCTTAGAAACTGAAAATCGCATAACAACAATTGCCTCTCTGTGGATACGAACTCTTCCTTACCTTGTACTTCATTTAAATATAGTGAGTAAGAAAGTGAAATTATTTTTGACGGATTGACAACCGATCAAGGTGTCAGACAATGATTGGCTCCGCTTGCTGAGCTGTCATATGACGTGTCGTGATGATGTGGATCTTGGTTTGACTCGAACGATCTCAACCGAGTTGGACCGGTATAGGACTGGAAGCTGGATCGGAGGCTGGAGTGATCATGTGGACCCGATTTCATTGATCTGACGGATCCGATTTCATTGATATGACGGATCCGATTGGGAGGTTCTGAAGTTGTACCGAAGGTTGGATGGATAAGATTTGGCAAGGGTTTCTGCAAAACGTATATTTATTGCTATCTCTGTAAATTTCGCAACACTTTGTTCAACTGTTTCGTAACAATTTCCTCAATGCTTCGCAACGGTTTTTCTGAACCTTTTTTTTTTTCTTTTGCTGATTTTTGCTGGAATCCATGCATGATTTCTTCCTGACCTCTCTTAATGGAAAAACACCATTGTTTTACACGAATCCCCTTAGTCGGCGCCAATGTTTGTACCCAAAATTACTTTTAGGCACTAAACACGATTGATTGGTGTTGATGATGCGAAATTAGGGTTAGGAAACGAACTGAAGAAAAATAAAGGAGACAAGAATTTAACGTGGTTCGGCGAGTTGTGCCTACGTCCACGGATGAATCCCGTAGGGAGTGATATTTTATTGATTTGATGATTATAATAATCTTGTACGATTAGCTAACCTAGAATTCCATATCCTCTCAGGGTTTAGAATACATGTATTTATATAGTATACGTATACCGTAATTATGATGTAAACTTGTTATGCAAGCAACTTGGGCGCAACAAGACGTGTGGAAACTTCTTTAACGGGCTTGTCGGGCTTGATTTGCGGGCTTCCTGTATTTTTTTATGGACGGTACAAATACCTATTTATATCAAGTTTTGCTCCGAAGAACAATACATTTGATGGATGTTGGTGATGAAAAAGTAACTGTGATTATGCCAATTGATTTACTATGGACTGTAATGATAAGAGCATTGATAAAAAAGAAAAAGGAAAAAAAAAAATAAGACGGTCATGAATAAAAGCAGAGGAGAAGGCGAAAAAGATACTGGTGGTCACGGTGGAGAATGGTACCTGTGTCTGTAAACGAGAAGAAAGAAAAGGTGAAAGCCAAAATGTTGCTTTTCTATAATTTCACATTTTAGTCCATTTGTAATGACACAAGTCCGATGTTAACTTACCTTTAGTTAGAAAAGTTCAAATCACTCTAGAAGATGGAGAAAGAGTTAAGGTTGCAATTTTCTATCTGGGGTTTCCATCAGCTACTTGTAGGAGCTGCTATGTGTTTAATCATAATGAGAACTATTGTGGTCTAATAGCCAATATGGCATGGATAGATGTCCCTGTCTTAAACCTTTAAGGTGTTGAACCATTTGATGAACAAGTTAATAATGATGATCTGGAAGAAATCAATGATGGTCAGAACCAACAAGAGAATGATGCTGAAAATACTGGAGATAATAATGGTGAAGCTAAAATAATTATTGAAGCTGGAGGTGCTGATAATAGTGGAAATAATGGACAGGAAAATGTAGAACAAGATAATGAAAGAGTGGAAGAAGTTGAAAGAAATAATACTCTTCATGGTGTTGTTCCAGCTGTTTATTCTTCTGAGTTAAGTTTGATTGATCAAAGAGCTAACAAGAGAAGAAGAGGAGAAGATATGATTTCTGATAATATGGACATGGACAACTACTCAAGAGAAATCAATATGGCCTAAATGATTTTGCTTAGGAGGTTTCTAAAGGCAAATCTAAGATGGTGAAGGAATTAGGGGAATCTTTAAATGTCTCTATGATTGATGAGGATGCTACTATCTCTGAACAAGGAAATACTCTAGCTATTGTTGTTTCTTCTGTGGATGCAGAGACCTATGTTCCACATGCTAATCAGGTTCTTTTCAAAACTATAAAACTCTTCTCAAATTTTGCTTCATGTGTTTATAATCTTTACACTTCTTGCTTGAATTCTGCTTTGGCCTTAGTAACTAGTTTTATTTTTGCTAGTATTTTGATTTGTCTTTTGAAAATTGCTTGTTTCTTTGTGACCTGCTTTTGCTTTAAACATCAATATCTTGCGCATCTTTGTTTTTTCAAAATGAAATTATTGTCATGGAATGTGCAGGGGATTGGAAAACCCCTTACAAAAAACCATCTAAAATATCTGCTCAAGAAACATAACCCTGACTTCATTTTTCTAGCTGAAACTAAGGCTCTAAAAGATCATATGAATGTGCTAGCCAGAAACCTAAGATTTCATGATTGGTTTGTAGTCCCTAGAATAGGTCTATCTGGTAGATTCCTAATTGCCTGGAATAACAATGTTAAAGTGAAATGCATTGCTGATTTCTTTGATATCAGTTTCTTTGAAGTGCATGACTGTTTTAATAATTTTTGGAATGTTGTTTGCATGCATGGTTACCTTAATGCTTTAGGAAAATACTCTCAGTGGGACAAAATTAATCATTTTTATAGTTTAAAATCTAACTTTCCCTGGATTATCATAGGAGATTTAAATTTTATACTTCATATTAATGAAAAGCAAGGGGGAAATAATAACTTTAGTGTCAATAAATACATTCATGATAAAATCCAGAACCTAGGATTGATGGATCTTAGATTTCAGGGAATCCCTTTCACTTCGTCTAATAATAGGGATGGTCATGAAAACATTAAAGAACGCATTGATAGAGTTCTTTCCTCTTCTTGCTGGTCTAATATGTACCCTAATGCGATTGTTAGTCACTTGCCTAGAGTTGGCTCTGACCACACTCCTATTCTACTAACCACACTCCTATTCTACTAACTTGTAAGCCTTTAGTAAATAATGGTTACAAACCTTTTAAAAATTATAACCTGGCTTAGCCATGAAAACTTCAGGAATCTGATTTCTACTAATTGGGACTACAACGTAAATGGTTCTTACGCTTATAAAACACAAGGAAAGGTCAAAAATCTTTCCTATATTCTATCAAAATGGAATAAAACTGTGTTTGGAAATATTTTCCATAATATTGATAAGCTTAATAAACAAATAGAATAGCTGCATAATATTCATCCTTTGCCAATCTTAGAGATTAAAGAAGCGCAAAACAATCTTAATACTTGGTATGATAGAGAGACTGATTATTGGAATCATCTCTCTAAAGACAAATTTATTAAAAATTTTGACAGAAACACTGCTTTCTTTCATCAAGCTGCTAACAATATAAGAAGGATTAATCATATCCATTCTCTTAGAGATGAAACGGGCCTTTGGATTGACAGTAACCACCAAATCCATAATATGCTAATAAAACATTTCAAAAACATCAGTACTTCCACTAAATCTAAGCATCTAGATATCCTGGACAACCTCATTGAACCCTGCATTAATGATGTTGATAACAACAGGTTAATTATAATCCCCGATGAAAACGAAATTAAAAATACCCTATTTGAGATGAATCAATGGGGCTCGCCTGGTCCAGATGGTTACCCACCTGGATTCTTTAAAGAACATTGGGATATTGTTAAAAGTGACATTATCAACCTGGTCCAGGAGTTTTTCAAAAAAAAAAGTATATTCTTAAGGAGATGAACTATACTTACATTACTCTAATCCCTAAAGTCCAAAATCCTTCTACTCCTAATGACTTTCCCCCTATTAGCCTAAGCAATGCTACCTATAAAATTATTTCTAAGATTCTAACAAACAGACTAAAACCTCTTCTTAATAAACTTATTTCCCAAAACCAGACTGCCTTTAAACCTGGTCGCCAAATCACGGATAACATAATTGTGGCGCATGAAATTCTACACTCTATGAAAACCTCAAAAAATAAAAATGGGAACATGGCTCTAAAAATTGATCTTTCCAAAGTCTTTGATAGAATCGAATGGGATTTCATCAATAAGGCTCTTCTTGCTTTTGGCTTTTGCACCGATTGGTGTCAGCTTATAATGCAATGTATAACCACAACCTCATTCTCTGTTCTTTTAAATGGGATTCCTAGTGAAAAATTTGTAGTGTCTAGGGGTCTCCGACAAGGAGACCCACTCCCCCCTTACCTCTTTATCATAGGAATGGAAGTCCTCTCCAAACTCCTTCTTAAAGCCGAAAGAGATAAACAAATCTCTGGGATTAAGGTCACAAAAAATGCTCCTTCTGTCTCCCATTTGTTTTTCGCAGACGATTGCTTTCTTTTTTCAAAAGCTAATCTTCATGAAGCTAAAAATATTGTTAACATTCTCAGTTGTTTTGGTGAAATGGCTGGTCAAGTAATTAACTTTCAGAAATCTGGAATTTATTTTACTCCTAAAATTCATAATAAACATTGAAAAAAATAATCTCCAAAACTCTAAAGGTTAGAAAAATCAATAAAAATGATAAATATCTGGGGTTCCCCTTTTCTTTGATAGGAACAAAGTTAATAACTTTGAACCTTTGCTCAATAAATATTACGCTTCTCTGCAGGGCTGGATTGGCAAGATATTTAATCATGCTGGTCGTACAGTTCTCATTAAAACTGTTCTTAGTGCTTACCCTAATCATCAAATGCAGTTTCTTGCTTTTCCTAAACAAACCCTTGATAACCTTGACAAAATACAAAGAGATTTCTGGTGGCAAAAGAAAAATAAGAAGAAATGTTATTACCCTAAAGCTTGGCCTAGTATCACTAAAGACATCAGGGAGGGAGGTTTAGGAATTAGAATCCCTCATAAACATAACCTCGCTTTAATCACTAGGCTAGCTTGGAGATTAATCCATAATCAAGACCAGCTCTGGGCCAAGATTCTAAAGCATAAATATTTCAAAAATGATAACCCTTTAAGAAAACGTAGAAAGTATAGATCCTCCTGGATCTGGTCTAGTATAATGAAAGGTTTAGAGGTTATTAAATCCAATAGTGTCTGGCAGGTTAATAACGGCATTGATATAAACATTTGGATCGATATCTGGCTTCCTAACCAATCTGTCCCCCTAAATCCTATCACTATAGATAATAATATTCCCATCTCTGTTAGTAATCTAATGAATAAAGATGGAAGTTGGAATATGAATACCATCACTAAATACATAAACCCCCTTTTTCACAATACTATTAACTCTATTACTGTTGACAATACTAAGCCTGACAAAATCAGGTGGAACTCTACTAATTCAGGAGAGCTTATTACGAAATCTTCTTACAACTATCTCACCAAACTTAATTTTAATAAGAATGATGCCTCCTTCTGGAAACAGATTTGGAATCTTAACATTATGCCTAAGGTTAACATGTTCAGTTGGAAAATTGTCGCAGGTGCTCTTCCTTTAGGTCAAAAGATGTCGATTTATGTGAAAGACTCTAACCCTTTATGCTTACTTTGTGACAATAGTATTTTGGAAGATGAAATGCATTTATTTGTGAATTGTTTATTTACTAGAAAAATCTAGGATCTCTTTGGTTTAAACAGCATTTACAACTTAAGATCCCAAAAAGATATTCAATCTTGGTTTAAGTTTTGGATGAACAACAAAGATTTTAAAAACAGTCACGATAAAATCTCTTTCATTATATGGTAAATTTGGAAATTTAGAAATAGCGTTAACTATAACAATGTTATTCCAGTGCCTCAAAAGCTATTTGAATACATTACTTCTACCTATCAGAATTATGTTAACACTATAAACAATCCTGCTAGCAGCCCAAGGAAGAAGAACATTACTCTGAGCAAGACCAATAGCACTGTGAACAACAGATCTTTTGACTGGTTTATTTACTTTGATGCATCATATATGGAAGATGACTTTACAATGGGTTATGCAATATCTATAATGGATCATACAGGAAACAGGAATCACTGCAGAGCAGGCAGCAGATGGGCTTCCTGCCCCTTAGAAGCAGAAGCAAAAGCAGGAGTTGAGGCTCTTAGATGGACAAAGGACTTAAATCTCAGTAATGTCTGCTTTATTAACGACTGTCAAACTTTGGTGAAGACGGTAAATGGAGAACTAAGCCCGGAAGACCAGTCTTGGAGAGCTCAAAACAACATCAATAAATGAATACTTGTAATTCGGCTACTTTTTTGTATAAAGCTATGAAATATGTAGACTTTGAAGATAGGCTTGCAAAGGAAGTAAGAACTAGGAAAATCTTTTCCTTCTCAATGGAGAATTTGAACAGACATGAAAAAATCAACTTCCTAGAAAGGGCTAATCTCATATTAGATCCTATATTATGTAATGTAAACTTCCTCTTATAAATGGTTTGGAAAATGATGAGCTCTCCCCTCTCTCTTCTCTCCTCTCTCCCTAATCCTACCTGAGACGGGCTCTTCTTACCGTTGCAGCTTTGTCTTTTCTCCAAACGGTCTTCTCCAACGGTCTCTTTTGGCCGGTTTCTTCTCATCGGAATTCTGATTATGAACATCTTCATCTGAATTCCGTTTCTTCTTGTTTTCCTCTCTACTGTTCTTAGCTTCAATGGCAACCCAAATCACAATCATCACAAGAATCACACATATTACCCAAATCACAAGCATCACTAAGAATACCCAAATCACAATCACAATCCCCTGCTCGGAATAAAAAAGGAAGACAGATATCATAATGAGCTCTGATACACAAATTCTAAATTCCTGCAGATTAATCGATTCATGCAGATTCATTGATTCCTGCATTCAAATCTCTGAATTAGAAAATCTCAGGATTCCTAGTACTAACTCTAAGTACTTACAAAGTACTGTGTGCTCGAACACTAGCTCTGAAAGGATACAGATGAAGAAATTTCATTGCAGTTTGGTACCTAGTAAGAAGTACAAGCATCAAATCTATATGGTATCTATAAATCCCTTTTGTCTTAAAATTTGGTTACTTTCTTTCCCTGTTAGTCTGCTTTACTACCATAAGTTCCATCCTATTCCATGGTACTGGATTGATCCTATATCCAAAGAACCCAAAAACTTCTGGCAATCTTCTTCTCTAAACTTAGAGGTCAAAACCTTAGAACACCCTGATGCTATCTCTACTTACATCACTAGCTTCTACAAGATTAAAACAAAAATTACTTATCTAATATCCTTACCTATCTCCCACACCCCCCAAAATCAACCCCAAAATCATCAAAATACCTCAACAAGACATCATAACACAAGCATGGCTAAACATCAGAATACTAACAAAATCATCCATACAATCCACAACTACAATTACCAGTTCCATAAACCCAAACACAAGATTACACAACATTGTTCAAAAAAACCAAAAAATTGCAGTCATCAAAAGCATCATCAAAAGTACCACAAACCTAAACCAAAAGACCACAATTCGCAAATTCAAACCAAACCCCCATTCCAACCTAATCCTTTTATCCAATTAGAAACCCAAAATATTTCAAAAGATGATAAAAGGATTTGCAATTTCTTACTGAGGTACATTACGAGTCCTACTCCGGGTTCCCTGACTCACACGTCGACTCCGAGTCAAATAAACTCTAGGAGTAATTATTGTTCGATTAAGCTGGGGGGATTGATCTTCAAAATGCTCAGAATTACTTCCATCATCGACCTCGTTTGGATTGTTATCAGAACCCTCAGGAGCAGCAGTCGATGCACTCAACTCAGAGCTAAAATCAGTTTGCTTTGGTTGACTAGAAGGATTGCCAGAAGAATTAGCACCTGCAAAAATGGAACAACCAATCCTACCTGTTGCATGAAAAAGAGCATCAAGTACAGGAAATCGCAAATCAATTAACAACCGCTCCCCGGCAACGGCGCCAAAATTTGATGCGTGTCGTAAGTGCAACAAATTAATCAAGATATTTCCCACTTATTAAATAAATAATATAGCAGTAGTAAGGATCGTTCCCACAAAGAGCTGTGTAATTGATATGTTATTTAGTTTAACAAAATAATATAAAACACAAAGGGGGATTGTTTTAAAGTGAAATAAAAAGAATAACAAATAAAAGAAAGATATGATCAAGGAATCCTTCGCTGTTACCAAGCGATAACTGGATTAGTATACTTATCTATCTTCGTTAGAACCATTCATCACCAACCGTAGGAAAGAAGCTAGCTCAGTGCTATCCTCAAAACTCCTTTTACCACGGATACGGAAGCTCTCCAATATCAGATTCTATCCAACCGAACCACCAAGTAGTAGCTCACTCAAGGTGTAATCCGATCGAACGCTTAGGCTTTGTGAATTAGGTTGATCCCAGAGTTAAACTCTTAGCTCAAGGTCCACTTGCTGGTGTTGTATTCACCCGCAATTGCTCCACGAGAATCCCTCCGCAAGGTCTCGCGATTTCTACTTGTGTATGAATTATTCGACGATTACTTATCTCCTAACCCAATACTAGCAATAGAACAATTAATAGACTAATCTAGTATGCATCCCATATCAATCTAAGAATCACTGATAAAATTAGATGTAGTGAAAACAAACGATAAGATGATTAAAACTCATAACAAACTTGTATAATAATAAAGCTTCACGCTAGAACATTGAATTCATCCTTAATCAATAAATTTTAGCCTCTCATGTTTACACCGTTTCTCGGTTTCCCCCTAAAGAGGTAAACCCTAAAATATTTTATGAAGAACAAAAGTGTATAATGAGATGTGTAGATATCTATATCAAGAAGTATTTCTTTTTATAATCTCCAAATTGTAGAAGTGCTCGTACCCGATCCCCGCGCAAAAAATCTCGACAAAGTTCCAAATTAGGTCATGCCCAAAGTCTGTCTCGTCAAACTCATATGTGAACAACCAAGTGGGCTTGCCTTCAATACTGCATAGTCCAGCCCGTTATCAACATTAGCATGTCAGTCCCGTGGAACCGACAAGGCATTCTCTTCAGCTACTCAATCAGGTCCGGACATTTTCCGCGGATGCTCAAGTCACTATGAGAATTATTTTCCCCTGGATTTCAAATTACCTCGGTCTAGTTCTCGGACACTCACATCTCCGTGAGTTTTAAAAGTTCCTGAATTTCTTTTTCCGGCCATAGCCATCCACGGACACTCTTATGTCCGTGAATTTTTCATTCTTCCGACTTCCATAAACTCGACTCCTTACTGTCCCTGACCTTCTCCATCGAGAAGCAACTAAACTCATCTACACCTTCCATTGACAACCATGATATATTGGCAATAGTTCATGATCATATATGCCATTACTCCAACTCGAGCTACTAGTTATAGCCAAACCCATTAATCGTCTCCTCCATCCAACCAAACTCGCAGTACATATCCTCCAAAGACTTGAGTTGTTCTTGTTTCATCATTCGATATTGGCAGCGCCAAAAACTCGGACTCCAAGTACTCTTCTCGTTCGAGAATACCACAACCAACGTCTCTGTTTCCAAGCTCTCCATCGAACATACATCAGCCAATCATCATCTCGTCTTCAACAGATCATCCACATCTTGATCATCAACAGTCGGCAGCAACCCCTGTGATCTCTCGAGCTCAACCAACTACAACTAACTCCTACTATCAGGCTTCTCCCTGTTCTCCATCATCTTCTCTGAACTGAGCATCACTTTTGCATTTCCATCAATTACCGAAAATATCACAGCACCACTGTTAACCCCGGAAATGACCATGGCAGCAACGCCATTAACAGTCTTGACACCCATTCTTCAGTCCATCTTAATTCTCTCCATTTCAGCACTGCCATTAATACATGGAACTTCATCATCACAGTTCAACTTCTCAAAATCGAGTCTCTCTTCCTTTCCTGACTTTTTTCTTTTCAGATTAGACACAAGCTTCCTCATCACGATCAACTTCTTCATGCCAACAACACAACTCGTCTCGAGTTTCATAAACTCGAAACATCCTCCAAGTCTTCCCATTGATCACTGGCACCGATCACCACCACCAATGGCAGCAACAACTAAAATTCAATGCCATCACACAACCAGTGCTAGCTTGCACCTTCCCTTGTTTCTTTCTCGCTCTCAACCAAGATAAACAACAACACCTCTCACCGATCCCGGGCATCACCAGCATCATCACTGCCCATAACAACGATAAGAAGATGATGTCGTTGTTTGCTTCTCTCGGGGTAAATGAAGAAGATGAGATGTCCTATAGGCGTCTTTAATATTCCAATCAACTGTCAGTTTCTTGTACCGTGATCGCTTCTGAGTAATTCAAAGCGAGTGCCTTCATAAATTCTGTGTGTTCAGAAACTGCACAACTTTGACATGCTTCAAACTGCGCCTATAACTTCTTCATACGATGTCGAAATGACTCCATTATTTCGCTATTCGATTCGTCTTTTCGTCCTTTTCAATGTGATAGCAAGAACTGCTAGAGTCGAACGAGCTCCGTTTGGTCTTTGGCCCTTCTTCGTTAGTAGCTAACTTCTTTTATTGCACAAATATGTGCCAATTCACTTCTTTTGGATGATTCACCTAGCAAAACATAAACAAGAGAAAACAAGAGTAATATACAATAATTCGCAAGAATATATAGCAATTACTAGCATGGATTCATGATTAAATATATGCAAAATATGCACTTAACAAAGACCAGTCTTGGAGAGCTCAAAACAATATCAATAAATGCAAATCTTCTTTAAATACTTGTAATTCAACTACTTTTTTGTATAAAGCTATGAAATATGTAGACTTTGAAGATAGGCTTGCAAAGGAAGTAATAACTAGGAAAATCTTCTCCTTCTCAACGGAGAATTTGAACAGACATGAAAAAATCAACTTCCTAGAAAGGGCTAATCTCAGATTAGATCCTATATTATGTAATGTAAACTTCCTCTTATAAATGGTTTGTAAAATGATGAGCTCTCCCCTCTCTCTTATCTCCTCTCTCCCCAATCCTACCTGAGACGAGCTCTTCTTACCATTGCATCTTTGTCTTTTCTCCCAACGGTCTCTTTTGGCCGGTTTCGTCTCATCGGAATTCTGATTATGAACATCTTCATCTGAATTCCGTTTCTTCTTGTTTTCCTCTCTACTGTTCTTAGCTTCAATGGAAACCCAAATCACAATCATCACAAGAATCACACATATTATCCAAATCACAAGCATCACTAAGAATACCCAAATCACAATCACAATCCCCTGCTCGGAATAAAAAAGGAAGACAGATATCATAATGAGCTCTGATACACAAATTCTAAATTCCTGCAGATTCATCGATTCATGCAGATTCATTGATTCCTGCATTCAAATCTCTGAATTAGAAAATCTCAGGATTCCTAGTACTAACTCTAAGTACTTACAAAGCACTGTGTGCTCGAACACTAGCTCTGAAAGGATACAGATGAAGAAATTTCATTACAGTTTGGTACCTAGTAAGAAGTACAAGCATCAAATCTATATGGTATCTATAAATCCCTTTTGTCTTAAAAATTGGTTACTTTCTTTCCCTGTTAGTCTGGTTTACTACCATAAGTTCCATCCTATTCCATGGTACTGGATTGATCCTATAGCCAAAGAACCCAAAAACTTCTGACAATTTTCTTCTCTAAACTTAGAGGTCAAAACCTTAGAACACCCTGATGCTATCTCTACTTACATCACTAGCTTCTACAAGATTAAAACAAAAATTACTTATCTAATATCCTTACCTATCTCCCATACCCCCCAAAATCAACCCCAAAATCATCAAAATACCTCAACAAGACATCATAACACAAGCATGGCTAAACATCAGAATACTAACAAAATCATCCATACAATCCACAACTACAATTACCAGTTCCATAAACCCAAACACAAGATTACACAACATTGTTCAAAAAACCCAAAAAATTGCAGTCATCAAAAGCATCATCAAAAGTACCACAAACCTAACCAAAAGACCACAATTCGCAAATTCAAACCAAACCCCCATTCCAACCTAATCCTTTTATCCAATTAGAAACCCAAAATATTTCAAAAGATGATAAAAGGATTTGCAATTTCTTACTGAGGTACATTACGAGTCCTACTCCGGGTTCCCTGACTCACACTCCGAGTTCGACTCCGAGTCAAATAAACTCTAGGAGTAATTATTGTTCGATTAAGCTGGGGGATTGATCTTAAAAATGCTCAGAATTACTTCCATCATCGACCTCGTTTGGATTGTTATCAGAACCCTCAGGAGCAGCAGTCGATGCACTCAACTCAGAGCTAAAATCGGTTTGCTTTGGTTGACTAGAAGGATTGCCAGAAGAATTAGCACCTGCAAAAATGGAACGACCAATCCTACCTATTGCAGGACAAAGAGCATCAAGTACAGGAAATCGCATAGGCTCATCCCTGTGCATTGGCAGACCAGCCAAGTGACGAACGATCCGTCTCTCTTTAGCATCAAGAGTCACAGACTGGTACCCAACTCGACTAACACCAGAGACAGGGAATCGATCAGCAACAATTGCAACACCTTCATGCACTTCAAAGGGCCCGTACTTAGGATGAAATGCATACAACACCCAATGCTCCTTTGTCCTCATTTGAAGATGCGATGCAGACTTAGGCATCCCAGTTACATATCGATCACCATTGACAGGATTTGCATCATCAGATTCCATTCATGCAACCCCAGAAATATTATGTGCACTACTTCCAATTCCATCATCAACATACACATCTGCAAAAGGATTACTGACATCTCGCTCTACAGGTGCAGGCTTAGATTAGTTGAAATGGTGCCAAAGCCGATCCACAGGAGAATCCATAACCAATTCATGCAAAAGGGCTCCTGGTGGTCTATCCTCTTGCAAAACCACCTCAAGCTTCAACTCTATGTTGTGCTGCAAATCACCCAAGTACCAGGAAAAATCAGCCTCAAAATCTGGAGATTCACAACCTTGAGGAAATGGAATTCCATAAGGCAACCCTGTAATCCCATACTCTCGAGGATACCACTGCACGCTGGGCTCTTCTTCAATCTCTTGCAACTTCTTTTTTCCCTTTCGATCAACAACACCATCACCACCATCCATTAAGATTGGAAGTCACAAACTGTATTCTTTTCTGAAAATAACAACAATGGAAGACAAACAGAGCAAATGGGTCTCTTTCTCTTCTCAGCAGAGAAAGAATTGCGTCTTAAAGGGATCAGATATGAGGGTGTAACCACATTAAGTGGCGACGGTTTCCAATACAACCCCATTACTGCCTACCATCCTTATATCTCTCTCTCTGTCTCTTCATTTCTTAACTTCATAGGGCATCATTACCTACAGACTATACATCCCAACCCTCTAAGACCTAAACCAACTAATGCTTTGTCTCGTTTTTTGACAGATGGAAGCTGGAAGGATGAAAAAGATACACTTGGAAAAGTGGAAGTTATTGCACCAATAACTGGCACAACCACCATCACACGTACCACTTACTTGTGCACGACTTAGATGCAACATATCCAATTTCAGCTGCCAGAGCATCTGACTCAAAGAACACTAATAGGTGACACACAAACCAACATGGCAAGGAAGTTTGAAGCGTGCGGGCTAACCTCAAATCCCCACTATGAGAGCCAAGAATCGATGCTATCTACTGAAAATCTAAGGGCATACCAGCAAGTTGATCTATGGATGAAACTCATAAAAAAACACTCTGAGCCGACAACCAAAGTAAGCCAAGCTAATCTTATTTCAAACTGAGTTGATTTTACCTGGTCAATTAAGTTTTTTTTTGCGCGAGATAGATTGGTCAAGATGTGGGGAAGCCACTCATATCCTGCGACAGGCTAAACTACCACTCTTTAATACCTTTTGCTGCAAGTACAAGTCCAGTTTCAAATCTCAATCCCAACCCGTGATTCGTGTTCAAACAAAAGCTAGTTACATCACTATCAATATCAATGAAGACAAGACTCCCAACAGATGCAGCTATCAATGGAAAGGACATGGTAAAGCTCTTAAACCTTTAAATAATACTACTTTTTCAATTGAGTGCAGGTACTTGAGTCAGATTCTATTAGTCATATACAACAACAACAGCCCTGATCATATAAACCACAAGGTGAAGTCTATATCCACAGACCAGCATCCTCCAAAACAACATTGGACTGGCTTGAAGTATACCCTTTTCCCTGACATTATAAAGAATCTTATTCAAATTAAAGCCTGGAAAACCTATCCACAACATCCCTACTGGTCAAATATCACAAATATTGATATTGATCATATCTCTGGCTGGTTGACTCTTCTTCACTGCTACACTCTCTTTTCTACCATGGCTTCCTCTTCAAAATCCACCAACCCATCCATTGAAAACCTTGTTGCTCAAATGAACAAATCCCTCAACATGCCTGAAGCTGATCTCTATCCAAAGGTTTTCCTCAACCCTGAAAACATCAGACCCAAGCAACCTTTAGATTGGAAATGGTGTTTTATTGGAAAACTATGTAGTAACACTTATTTTGAAACAACTAGAGTCAACAACTTTATCAACAACAACTGGGAGTTTAATGGCAGAGTTGAGCTGGAAATATGGAATAGAAGAAGGAATTTTTTCATCCTCAGACTCACCCATGAGGATGATTACTCAACTCTTAGAAATGGAGGAACTAGAGGAGTATTTGATAAACTCATGGTGCTTGTTGGTATCCCTATGGGAGGCCCAGACTTAATTCATGAAGAAGCTTTCACAAAAGTCATGATCTGGTTGCTCATCAAAAGAATTCCAACTCACATCATTCCAGATATCAGAAACATCCTTCAGCCTGTGGGAGTGTACTAGAAGGAAAAGAAACCTTATGGAAGAGACAGATTTGAGAAAAACCTTGAGGTCCTACTCAACATTGATGTCACCAAACCTCTAAAGTTTGGCATTGAAGCTTATGAAACACCAACCATCTCTCATTGGCTTGAATTTGCTTATGCTCTTAATGGCATCAAATTCTGCAAAGTCTGTAGAATTTTAGATCACCCATCTCCTCCCTGTCTCATACCACCTACATCCTCAAAATCCCACTATTCCAACTACACAAGATTACCAACCCCTCAACCATTACCACCACCCCAAACTGCTTATCAAAAAACTGTTCAAGAAGGAAGAAATGCCATTCACAGAGGATACTCTGATGCTGATGCAGCTCAAGTTTTTGAAATCAAAATGAGAAATGCTAAACAGAAATAGCTAGAGAAGACAATTGCAAATCTTGCTCCCTCCTCCTCCAAACACCTCACTTTTGGAGATTCCTCTAGAGCTAACCCCAACTCTCCTCATCCTGATATCATTGCTAGCCAAATCAGAAACAAAAGGCTTGATCTTTCAAAGAAAATTCTCACCAATTACAAGCACCTTCAAACTAAAATCAAGATCAAGGAAGCAGCTAGAATCAAACCGCCCAACACTGTTAATACCTATACCAGCCAAAAAAGTGATACTGATGGTATCTTTCCAATCATCCCTTCCCAAAACCTTCCAACCCTTTCTCAGATCAAAGAAAGAATGGATGCTGAAACTGTTCAGTTCAAGAAGAAAGCCTGGAAAGCAAGAAAGAAAATTCACAAGTTTGTTGAAGAACCCTCATCCAGTAACTCACATATCATCAAAACTTCTGATAAAAGAAAACAACCAAACTGTGCTGCAACTCCAATGGAAACCAATGAAACTGACAACAGTAAAAGACTCAAGGAATTCCCTGACAATTATGCTGAACCCCTGGACTCAAGCAACCCCCATATGACTAATGGTGAATCTGGCTCATCAACACCAGATATTGAGGTAATTTACCACATCTCTCTCTTTTTTATCAGAGTTAACATTATGCATCACTTTCATACCTACTATTTCTGTTACATTATAACATACATTGATCCCATAGCTAGGAGGCCAACTTCCAAGTATCCCCCTGTATCTTATTTCTGGCAATTCCTTATCTCCATAGCTTGGAACTGTCAAGGGATAGGGCAAAGACATACCAAGAAATATCTCACTGACATGCTAAACAAATTAAATCCTGACATTTGCTTCATCTCTGAAACAAAGCAGAAACATGGAAAACTTTTAAATTCCATGAAACAGCTAAACATTCAAAACTTTTGGCATGTCAATCCTGGAGGGGCTAGTGGTACTGCTGGTGGTTTAGTATTGATATGGAAAAACAACACTGATGTTACCATCCTGGACTCTTCCATTAATCATATCAATGTTACAATCAAGCCTACCAGTGGCCCTTCCTGGCTTTTTACTGGTTACTATGGCAGTCCTAATGATACCCAATGTAAACTCAACTCTTGGAAAGTCTTGGAAAACACAGCTACAAAACACTCTATCCCATGGTTGGTTATTGGAGATTCCATTAATGGATAATTTGTAGAGCTCTAGATCTAATTATTTGGGGAAGAAGATGATAAAGAAAATAAATCTCTCTCCAAAAATATCTCTCTCCAAAATATTTCTCTCTCTAAAAGATGTCCCTCCCTTTTCTCTCCTGCTCTCCTCTTTATATAGGTGTTTACATAGTGGATGACAGCTCACATACAGCTCATATTCTCTCGAGCTCTTTGATAATTTCGCAGGCTCTTGCTACCTTCTCGCGAGTTATGGAATTTAATGAATCTCGCAATCTCTTCTCGCGAGTTAAGGAAAATAATGAATCTCGCAAGCTATTCTCATGAGTTAAGGAAATAATTGAATCTCGCACGCTAAGAAAATATGTTGTGCGATATTTGAATCCTACATCTTGCCTCTTTTTCCTTGAATATTGCTTGAAGAGCGATCTTTAAGGAAAAATCTGTTGTTGTAGTAATCTTTGATCTTTGTTGATGAAGGAACGAGCGAAAGAATACTGGACTTGAAAAGTACGTACTTGCCTCTATTCTTTTGCGAAGTTCAAGCTTTTATAAGTAAATAAGAAATACCATCCCGAAGTATATGAAGTATGAAGTATCCTTGAAGAAGTATAAGAAGTATGAAGTATGAAGTATCCTTGAGAATTATAAGAAGTACTTAATCTTCTAAATATAAGAAGTATTGCGAATCCATCATGCGAAACTCTCGCTCCATGTTCTTTGCCTCATGCAATGCTCTATTCTTTTGCGAAGTTCCGAAACTTTGAGAAGTGAATAAGAAGTATTAATCCTTGAAGTATAAGAAGTATTGCCTCTGTTCATGCGAAGTTATTATTCCATTTTTGGTGAAGATTCTTGTTGTTCCTTTGGTGAATATCTTCTTTGGAAGTGATTCTTGCCGAGAAGATAAAGAACATAAAATTTTTTCTTGGTTATCCATAATTGCCTCTGTTCTTTATCTTTGAAGGTAGAATCTTTAAGAAAATGTTGGATGAGGGAGTTGTATCTTCATTCTCATTTTGCCTCTGCCTCATGCTTTGTGCTCATGCGATAGTATAATCTCTTCAAGTTGCTTATAATTTTGCGAAATAACCACATTTCGCAAACTAATCACATTCTGAGAAATTATGACTCATTCTCTGCGAAATTCTGAATAATACCTCGAGAGATTCCAAATAATATCGCTGAGAGATTCTGAATAACACTCTTGAGACATTATAAATAGTTCTATTTGAGAGATTCTGGATAATTCAGAAATTTTGTAAAATACTTGTGCGAGTATAATGCTTATGTAATTATTATGTTATGAAATGTATATGCAATGGTTATGCCATGAAATGCTTATGCAATGCTTTCATGATGCGATTATGATGCTTGTATGATGAGAATGCTTATCTCTTTGCAATGTATAGGTAATGTTTGTGTTACTTAGCTCATTTCGCCGTTCTAAAATTGATGTAGCTTTAAATCACTTACATTCTTCATTTCTCGATTTTGTCTTTAGCATATGCATTCCTCTTTGTGTATTTATTGTTTCTCGCAAGTTCTTACTTGTGCTTCATCTTTTCTTATTCCTGCACTTCATCCAAATTGTTTATGTTGAATTTTGTCATTGCGACAAGATCGCAGGACGTCTTTACATTTTCATGTAATGACCCCTTGATCTTGCCTTATCATTGTTTTTGTATGGTCTTATTTTGCCTTCCTAGTTAAAGGTCTTATTTTGCCACCCCTCATTGCGACAATATGACAGGCCTAAATATTCTTGCGAACATAAAGCCCCATGACATTAAAGTCTTGCGACAAAATCGCGGGACGTCGTTACACACTTTCATGTAATGACCCATTGATCTTGTCTTATCATTTCTTAGTATTATTGCCTCTGCGGGATGTTTTAGTTGCGACAATATGACAGGCCTAAATATCCTTGCGAACATAAAGCCCCATGACATTGCCGTCTTGCGACGAAATCGCGCAGGACGTCCGTACACTTTCGTGAAAAGACCCATTGATCTCGTCTTACCCTCGCGTTAGTATTATTGCCTCTGCAGGATCATTGCACAAATATGACAGGCCTAAATCTTCTTGCGAAAATAAAGCCCCATGACATTTGCGTCTGTTTTGACACTCTCCCTAATGGAGGGTGTCGCCCTTATCATCTCCATGGTTGCCCCTTCAAGGAGGCGTACATCGCCATACAAGGCTAGCTCCTCCCATCCGGTCTTAACAACAACCAGTTGTTTTCGCAGCCTCTTATCCCTTATACCTATAGGGTTTATGGTTACAAGGCTGCACCTAAGTGGAGTTTTCTTGGGCGAAAAAGCATGCGCCAAGACTTGTCAAGAGTGGTAAGGAAGTTCCATGCTCCCCGCACTCTTGACTCAACCGTGTACCTCGGCGCCTTGATCATACGACTCCTTGAAAGAGACCCTCGGTCGCCCAACCAGGGTATAACCTACATATATAGTTGGGAATCCAAGGTACCTCTTCCGGATAGGCTTTCATGGGCCCCAAATCTCCATGACTCGAGTTCCGGGAGCGGTGTAACCTTTTCCCGAGCCATGTCAAGAGATACCCCCTTATATGACGCACTTTAGGTCTTACATTTGCCTCTTACGAAATATCATTCGCGAACTAGGGTGTACGCCATAAAGGTTCGTCCCATTCACTCACTCAATCATTTTTGTCAATTCATTCAATCATTCATTTTGATTCTCTCTTCTCATTATCTATGCGAAATTATCGCATGTCTTCATTCTTTCATTCATTTCTTCATTTCGTCACTTCCTTCACTTATTCTTTCATTTCTGTCATTTCTTTCATTCATTCTCATAATAGCATATCATTTGCGGTTTGTCTGTTTGTTGTTGTCTCTTGCGAAGTATATGATTTGCTTGCAAAGCTATCATCCTTGAAATATATGAACGTCGCATAAAATATAAACATCTCACAAACAAAAAAGAATTGTGAGAAATGAGATTTGAACCCTTGACTCGCCTCTTTATATTCTCGCACCATACCAACTGTTCTAACCTCATTTGCGAAATTAACTTGCGAGATAATCATCAACTTTCTTCTTTGCGAGATAAGCAATGTCTCATGTGAAATTTTGCATAACAAAAATAAATGTGCGAGAGCAAGAATTGATCTGCGACCTTCTCGCTCGCGTTCATGCCTCCCGACCATTGTGCTAGCCAAGCCTCTGCGAAATGTTTTCGCGAAATAATCACTTACTTTCTTCTTGCGAAATATACTTGCGAAAAACCCATGCGAAAAATACACGTTCGTTGAGATTTGAACTCGCGACCATGAACTCATTAATTTCGCAGTGACCAATCTATGCCGCCTCTTGTTTGCGAAAGAATGAAACAACCTTGCGAAATTATCCATTTTTTCCCTTCTTTGCGAAGCAAAAAATTCTTTGCGAGGAGGGAAATTCGAACCCGCGACCTTAAGCTCCTCATGTTCGCTCGTGACCAATTGTGCTACTCCTCATGTGCGAAAGGATCGCAGAATGCTAATACATGACTTATATTCACCCTTTGATATTCAAGGAAAAAGATGACAAAAATTCTTCGAAGGGTAAGACTCGAACTCGCGACCTTATGTTTATACTCTTCGCGGTGACCAATTGTGCTAGCTGCTTTGTTTGTGAAAGAAACACACAATACTATAACTTTATTCACTTCTTCGCTCTCGGCAGTTCAAAAATATGTAAAAGGTGGGATTCGAACTCGCAACCCCAAGCTTATTCTCTTCGCGAATGACCATCTGGGCTACTTGCTGCTTCATGAAGGAAACACACAATGCTATAGCTTTATTCCATTTTTTCCCTCTTGAAAGTTCAAAAATATTTGAAAAGATATGATCAGTTGCGAGATTTGATCTTGCGATCTTGCGACATCAAGCTTCTTCGCTCCAACTCAAACCATCTGTGCGAGCTTCTTTTTGTGATAACATTCACAGCGTTTTGTTCTTATCCTTTTCTTCGTTCTTCCTTTATTTCCTTCAACAATTTTCCTTTTGATTTTTCTCCTGAACACGAAATTCTTTCATTCAAACTTTAATTTTCTTCCTTGAATTTCACCACGGCAACTAATTTTTTCTCTTCTTCTTTTCAATTACTGATGATGTTTACTCCCTGAAAATGTGATTTCTCCCATAAAACTTCCATTTTTGAACCTAAATTTTATAGATCTAAATAAAAAGTATGAACAGTAACTAATTTTCATGGAAATTTCTCTTATAGTTTATAGATCCAATTGAATTCATCACCAACAAAAGAGCCGTTTTTTCTAAACTTTCTTGAACCAACAAGATTAGGTCCCTGTTTCTAGCGCATATGTAGTTGGGTGGAAATCCCACACTACACCCCTCACTATATTTTGTAGATCTAAATCTTATTAATTATCTAAATTTCAAATATAAGTGCTAGAAATTTAAATAGACACATAATATTTTTTACGTGGTTCGATCAATGTGATTTACATCCACGATTCTTCACTATGATTGTTGAGGTTACATAAGAATTACATTTACAATCTCCATTAATGGATAATTTGTAGAGCTCTAGATCTAATTATTTGGGGAAGAAGATGATAAAGAAAATAAATCTCTCTCCAAAAATATCTCTCTCCAAAATATTTCTCTCTCTAAAAGATGTCCCTCCCTTTTCTCTCCTGCTCTCCTCTTTATATAGGTGTTTACATAGTGGATGATAGCTCACATACAGCTCATATTCTCTCGAGCTCTTTGATAATTTTGCAGGCTTTTGCTACCTTCTCGCGAGTTATGGAAAATAATGAATCTCGCAATCTCTTCTCGCGAGTTAAGGAAAATAATGAATCTCGCAAGCTATTCTCGCGAGTTAAGGAAATAATTGAATCTCGCACGCTAAGAAAATATGTTGTGCGATATTTGAATCCTACAGAGATCTCAATATCAATCTGCATGATAACGAAAAGTACAGTACACAGCCATTGGACAGTGTGGAAGCAAACAGTTTTATCAACAAGATTGTTGACTTGGATCTAACTGATTTAGGTAGCACTGGGTTCCCCTTGACCTGGTCTAACAAGAGAAGTGGTCCTGCTCTCACTGAACAAAGGTTGGATAGAGGTCTAGCCACTGAATCCTGGCTTACCATCTATCCAAACACTATTGTTACTAATCTGTTAGCCATTGGTTCAGATCACCATCCCATTCTTCTTAACACTAATCCCCATTGGAACACTGGAAAAATCCCTTTCAAATTCTTTGGTTCATGGTTGGATCACAAGGATTGTAAGGACATTATTCTAGAATGTTGGCAAAGGAACTTGTCTGGTTCTAGTGCCTATCTAATAGCCAGAAAACTCAAAGACATCAAACTAAAGCTCAAAATTTGGAACAAAGAGGTGTATGGAAATATAAAGACAAACATTGAAGACAGCAAGCAACATTTAAACTGGTTACAAGGACATTACTTCAATCAAGACATAAGCACAACTATAAAAACTGCAATGCAAGTCCTAAAAGATTGGCAAGACATTGAAGAAAAATTCTGGAAAACCAAAAGCAGAGACCAATTCATCAAATTAGGAGACAAGAACACCAATTACTTCCATAGATCTACTAAAAGCAGAACAAGAAGGAACAAGATTGATGTTGTCCAGGATTATGAAGGAAATTGGATTGAGGATTACCAAGAAATAAAACAGTGCTTCACCAACCATTTCTCCAAAATGGCTACCACTGAATCCCCCAAGATGAACCCTGAAATCATCAACCTCATCCCCACAACCATAACTGCAGCTGACAACAACATGCTCAATAGAATTCCTGAAGATCATGAAGTCAAGGCCATCTTCTTCAGTATGGCCAAAGATAAAGCTCCAGGTCCTAATGGATTCCCTCCAAACTTCTTCCAGGCCAACTGGGATATTGTTGGAGAAGATTTGGTTAAAATGGTCAAACACTTTTTCAAGTCTGGTCACATGCTAAAAGAAATGAACTCAACATTCATAACCTTGATACCCAAAACTGATAAGCCTTCAAACCCCAGCCATTTCAGACCCATCAGCCTTTGCAACACAACTTATAAAATCATATCTAAGCTCCTAGATCAGAGAATGAAACCATACCTAAACAAAATCATATCCCCCTACCAATCTGCATTTATCCCTGGGAGACAAATAGATGATAACATAGCTATTGCTCATGAAATTATACACTACCTGAGAAACAGAAGAGGACTCAAAGTTAATAAAGGTAGTATGGGAATCAAGATAGACATGGCCAAGGCTTTTGATAGAGTGGATTGGACTTTTCTTCAGACTATTATGGCAAAAATTGGTTTCAACTCTGATTGGTGCAACAAGATTATGCAGTGTATAACTACCACTTCTTCTGTTGTGATAATCAATGGCTCCCCTGATAACTTCTTCAACCCTTCAAGAGGTCTTAGACAAGGGGACCCTCTATCTCCTTATTTATTTCTGTTCTGTATGGAAGCTTTGTCCAGGACCTTATCCCATGCTGAAGACTTGGGAATAATCTCAGGTACCAAAATTTGCAAGAATGCTCCTTCAATAACACACCTCCTCTTTACTGATGATTGCATGGTCTTCTGCAAAGCCAACTCTACTGAAGCTCAGAACCTAAAGGACATTCTTAATATATTTGGAGCTACTTCTGGCCAACTCATCAACTTCAGCAAATCAGGTGCTTTTTTCAGCAAACACACTGATCTAGCCATAATACCTAACATCTGAAAGCTTCTAGAAGTTCAAGTTCTGCCTACAAATAACAAATACCTAGGCTCCCCTTTGTTTACCCACAGAAGCAAAATACAATTTTTCAGACCAGGGGTGGACAAAATGAAGATGAACCTGTCCAGCTGGAAGAATTCCCCTCTAAATCAGCTGGAAGAGAAGTTATAATCAAATCTGTCACCTCTACAGCCAGCATTTATCAAATGAATTGCTTCAGAATACCTAAGCAAACCTATCAAGACATGAACAAGTTACAAAGAGATTTCTTCTGGGGAAAAAATCTGGAGAATCCAAATGGCTACTACCCAAAAGCTTGGACAGCTATATGCAAGCCAAAAGACCATGTGGGTTAGGTTTCATGAATATGGAACTATTCAATAGTGCCATGATCGGTTGTCAGCCGACAAATATAATTTCACTTTCTCGATCCACTAAATATAAATATAGTAAGCGATAAGAAAGAGTTCGTATCCACAGAGAGGCGTTGGTTGTTATAAACTTTCAGTTTCTAGAAAAACCCGGTGTATGTTTGTTGTATCTAAGCAAGTAAAAGTAATTAAAAGCAAAATAAATTGTAGAGAATAATCAATGGAGAGAGATATTGGTCAAGGAATTCATCTTCAATCTTAGACATGTGTTTGCATATATGAATAGAATTACTATTTAATCTCTTGTGTTATCAAAAGCCTAGAGAATCAAGAAAGCAAGATCATCTATTAATTTCTCAAGTTCATCAACACACACATTAGGGCTGCGTATGTGAATTCTACCTAAAGAATAACCTAACGCCTTGCGCTAATCAAGTTCAATTCCTAGGAGCATTAAGTTTCAGAAATAGGCTAATCAATGCAATTGTCATGCGTTGCGCAAAACAATTCGGACAATGGTCAAACTCTACATATGATTACGAGAGTGTATCACTACAAACCGTAAACATATCATGCTACTTGTATTCAAGGTTATCGCTTGATGAAAAACCCTAAAATAGCTATGGACTAAGATGCAAGTTCAATTAATTGGCCACTTAACTAATCAAACACCATAATCCTATCACAATACTTCAATCATGTGATCATAGAAACCATGAGAGAATTGAACGATAAACAAGAGAGAAAACTAATACATAAAGCAAAACACAAGTTTTAGAAATCGGACTACATCCTTAACCAATAATAAAGAATTTAGCTACTCATAGCTATGGAGTTCATCACAAAAATATCAAAGGAATAAAGAAGAAGATGAACAAAAGCAAACCCTAGTTGTGTAACCAAAAACGGCTCTGCAAAGTTCCAAGGAAAAGATATGAGATAAGATGATTTCCAAAAATTGTAGAATTCCTCTTTTTATAGCCTTTCTCTCCTTCCAAAACTAGGTTTTGTCTTCAAAGTCCATTAGATGTAAATCCACCAAGCCCACGAGAGAGAGAAACCCATGTAGAAAATATGTCCAAAAAGTCGTCGCCAAAAAACTGGTATTGTGGCCGGAAATCGGCCGGAGAAGTGCCCGGAAATCGGCTCCGGTGACCGGCAAAGTCCGCCCGGTCACCGGTCAACGGGTCAAGTCGGTCGGGTCAACGCTGAGTCGGATCGGTCAAACCGGTCGACCGGGAGTGGATCGGGTCACTTGAGCCATGCCACCGCATCTGGCCAAACTAAATTGAAGCACAATCTTGGTGCTTTAGCCTTACACCTTGTGATGCACAATGATCACACTTCTCTTGACCATGAACTGCAAAGATCAATGTCTTTCTTTGCCATCGCGGCTACAAGCCATGACACCACTCCCTGCCAGCTATCTTCTTGAACTGCACTTCAGCATTCACATTCATATGCACCTCCAATTCCATCTCCCTGTAACCCATTTACTCTACAGCGCAGTCTCAAGCCAATTCTAAGTCCTTCTCGACCTTCCAGCACCATCTCCATGTACTCAATTCCTGCAACTTCTATCAAAGAGCACCACGCCAACACTGCCACGAATCCCAGCTGTTCTGGCCTCTATGCCACCAACTGCAATCTCTCAGCACCAACTCCACTTCCTACAACTCAAAACATCATCCCTGTAACCACCAGACCTACTCATCTCCTCAGCCAAGACAGCCTCCTCCTCACCCCCACAATTGCAGGCCAATTCACCGGCACTTTAGCCTTCCCCTCGCAGCTCTATAACTCCGCATCTCGGGTTCATTATAGCACCAGCCAGTTCAGCTCAGGTCTGGCCTGTATAACACAACCAGCTGCAACTTCATCCAGCCCAGGCCATTACAGCCTGCCACAGGCCTGCACACATAGTCCCTGCAATTCAAATTACCACCAGTTCCGGCAAAGGCTCAGCACTCCCAGCTGCAATATGAGCTCAAGCTCAGTCTTTAGCTCAATGCAAACATCAACATCTCAACTCCTCTATGCCTAACCATCAACCAACCCCTGAATTAACCCCAAAAGCTCAAAACCACCATTCTCCCTGATGAGCTCAAACCTGAGTTCAACCAAACCATCTCCATGGCTGCAACACCGCCTCAGTGAACCACCTGGCCAGTTCCATATCCAACACAAAGCATTGCCTCACTGCACTGCAACTTAGCCAGCTGCAACACTGCTCTGACTCCACAGCAAACTGCATCTCTTTGCACTCCTGAAGCAACAGCCAGCCTTGCTATCTTGCCTGCAACAATTTGCTCCATCCACTTGTGCACCACCCTGGCCATTCAACACAGCTGCAAGAACCCAGCTGAGTTTCACCTGTGACAGCAACCTCCATCTTCTCCTTGGCAACCAACACTTCCCAGTTCTAACCTCACCAGCACAGAACTGGCCTGCTATCAGCTCCCACTCAGTGCACCAGAAACATCCATTACCAGCTGGTTCAGCTCTTTCAATCCCAGCTGTAATTCTATCATCCCATTTCATACATTTGAGCTTCATTGTCACCACAACAACAGCTAAACACATTCAACCACAACCCAATCTCAGTATGTTGTTCTTTGTTAAAATTGAATCTCAAATCGATCCCCATTCATTTTCCTTCAAACCCATCTTTGTTTATCACTGCACCTCAAGTTCGCTCATCACAGATCGAGCAATTCAAACCCAATCTGCTCTTCTTTGAATCGATTGCAGCATCATCGATCTCATCTTCAAGAACCCAGAATCGATCTGTGGCGAATCTTCTTCATTGAACTCTCACAGCAGCCACACAAATCCTTGATTCGAACCCTGTAATGGCAAACTTTCTAAGACGCTTCCACTATGCTTCTTCTCGATTCTGTCACCTGCAGTACTCCCTGAGCTTCATCAATCTCGATCTACTCTTCAACAACAACAGCTCCTCCTCTTCATTCTCTATACTTCAACACAGCCGCCTCCATTTTCTTCCTCTTTCTCTCGACTCCATCTCAGGTGTGAATAATGATTGGGAAGTTAATGGAATTGACACTGACTTCGATCTAGGGTGTAGGAAAAGGAATGGCTAATCCCACTCAAACGAACCAGATAAGGGGTTACCCAATACTCTAGGCACCCAGCTGTTTCCGCTAAGGGCTAACTAGCTCAAATATGGCCTGTCGGTTTCATGTATCCGACAAGCTCATCCATAGGTTTCGCTTGTAACTTCCTCAGACGCATTCGGATTAACTTCAAGCTCTCGCCGTTAGCTTCATATTTCCGTCCTCGCTCGCCGCGTTTCAGCCTGCTCCACATATAGCTCGCCTGTGAGATGACAATTTCGCCCCTTTGGCCCAATTTGGATAATTTCTTCTTCTTTTCCTCCGTGCGACTCCATTGCACCTGATAACTCAAAAGCAAACATAAGATACATAATTCACACGAAAAATAGCAAAGAAAGCATAAACTCTATATAGTAAATACGGTGTATTCTACACCTATCAGATTCCCCCACACTTAGACTTTGCTTGTCCTCGAGCAAATCAAACAAAATAATAAAATACAACAACTCCGTGTCGTCGAGGCTACGGTCACTTTTAGCGTAAATAACAAGCCTTTAAACCACTAAGTGTCCCTAGTGGACGAGTTATAGTCTCGTGAAGGTTTACTAGAGATATACCTACAAAACCTATATTTCAAACTCCGTCTATTCGTGACAAATCAATGAACGAATCCAAATTGACTACAGGAGGAGGTACCTTGCAAATTCAATTCAATTATTAGTAAATAAACTCTAATTAGATAGTTGAACAAGCCACAATACTCGGAAACTAACAAACCACAATCACAATGAAAAGATTAAGAAGATGGATAAAGATGTAGATGTTGGCGGATATTCACAAGTGTTCGATGTTTCCCATATCTGTCTCAGAAGGTCATCTTTGCTAAGATGAACCTAATCCTATTGGATTGAGCTACTTAGTCTTGAATGCTACATCAACTCTTTTGGCATATACAAGGGAACCAGAAGTGACTTTATTCAACACAATAATAAATATATATTTTTTTTTTTTTTAATATTGATCAAACTGGATCCAATTTTTCAGACGGCATGATTAGATCTTTTGGATCCAAGCGCATGCTTCTTGTCAGCAAGTACATGATAGTTGCCTTGGATCCTGCATTCCACGCTTGTTTAGGCGACGGAGACAGGGACTACGTTTCACACATACTGCTATTCCCAAGTGTCTTTTTATTCCGTTTTGGTCTAATTGGTCGGTCTCTTTTTTTTTTTTTTTTTTTTTTTCATATATTTTTTTTTTTTTTTTTTCTTTTTCTAGTAACTCAACCACTCTATTTCATCCTAGCAGTAATAACATGTCGATTTTTAGTGACCCACCAAAGCACTTAGAGAACAATAGATAAATATGGAAAAATAAAAATAGAATGTGATATGGTGATATTCCGAGATATGGTAACAACTATCATGGTAATTGTGATTTCTGAGCTATGTTCGTCCCTTTTTAGTTAATTGGTTCCTCAACTCCTGCATTCAAAATGGTTCCATCCACTAATGGTGTCATCCTAAAGGCACAAGTTTCTAGATTTCGGAGTTCAAAAAGCACAATTTTTTCTTGGTTTTTTCTATTTTTCTGATTTTTTTTTTTTTTTTTTTTTTTTTAAGAGAAAATTAAAACATATAAATGCTCCCCCACACTTAAACTTTACATTGTCCTCAATGTAAAATTGAATCGTCCAAAGAAAGTTCAAGGTGGGAAATTCCGCAAATAATATAAAAATAAAAGCAAATACATAAAAGTAAAAAGATAAGGATAAAGATACAAAACCGGTGGGTTGCCTCCCACTTAGCGCTTGTTTTAAAGTCGACGGCCCGACGTACTCCTTGTTTGCTAAGACTCCTCCAGAGGGAGTACTTCCACAAGGTTAACTCCTTCCACGATTTCCGAAGAGAAGTTCTCATAATATGGTTTCAACCGGTGCCCATTCACTTTAAGTTCATTACCTGTAGCTAAACTACGAATTTCTACTGCACCATGAGAAAACACATTAGTCACAATAAAAGGTCCAATCCAACGTGACCTTAATTTACCCGGAAATAATTGCAAGCGAGAATTAAACAAAAGCACTTTTCGCCCTATGCAAAATTGTTTCTTAGAAATCATATTATCATGAAAAGCTTTCGCTTTTTCCTTGTAAATTCGTGAGCTTTCAAATGCATCATTACGAATCTCCTCCAACTCTTGAAGTTGTAACTTTCTTTGCTTTCCAGCCCCATCCAACTCCATGTTGCATTGCTTAATAGCCCAAAACGCCTTATGCTCAATTTCCACGGGTAAGTGACAAGGTTTACCATAAACAAGCCTAAAAGGAGACATCCCAATAGGTGTTTTATATGCGGTTCTATACGCCCACAAAGCATCGTTGAGTCGCATGCTCCAATCCTTCCTCGTGGGATTCACCGTCTTTTCAAGAATTGATTTCACCTCTCGGTTGGAAACTTGACTTGTCCATTTGTTTGCGGATGGTAGGGAGTTGCAATCCTATGCGACACATTGTACTTCCTTAGCAAGCTTTGCAAGAACTGTTTTTGAAGTGTGAGCCTCCATCGCTAATTATAGCCCTTGGAATTCCAAACCTAGCAAATATATTAGCTTGCACAAAATCGGAAACAACTTTAGAATCATTAGTTGGGGGGTGGCCTTAGCTTCCACCCATTTCCAAACATAATCCACAGCAAGCAAAATATAATAATTTCCATTAGAATTGACAAAAGGCCCCATAAAATCAATTCCCCAAACATCAAAAACCTCCACAAATTGAATAATAGTTTGCGGCATTTGATTTCGAGCACCTAGATGCCGGTTCTTTGACACCTATCACATGTGATACAAAATGCATGTGCATCCTTAAACAAAGTTGGCCAAAAGAAACCACATTCTAATACCTTAAGAGCGGTTCTCTTACTCCCAAAATGTCCTCCACAAGCATATGAGTGGCAAAAAGACAAGATAGAGTTAAATTCAATTTCGGGAACACACCTACGTATTACTTGGTCACTACAATGTTTCCATAAGTATGGATCATCCCATATGTATTGGTTTGCTATCTTCTTAAGTTTGTCCCTCTCAGCACGAGACAAGTTCTTTGGGATTTGTTTAGACACTAAGTAATTAACAATATCAGCGTACCATGGTTCTCCAAAGGCAATGGAGAATAGTTGCTCATCCGGAAACTTTCACGCAACGGGATAGTCTCCTTGTCCACATGCAAGTCGGCTCAAATGATCCGCAACGGTGTTCTCAATTCCTTTCTTGTCTTTGATTTCAAGATCAAACTCTTGCAAGAGTAATATCCATCGTATGAGCCTCGGTTTCGCCTCTTTCTTTGTAAGCAAGTATCTAAGTGCTGCATGATCAGAAAAGACAACAACTTTTGTACCGATTAGATAAGAGCGAAACTTTTCTAAAGCAAAAACAATGGCTAATAACTCTTTTTCAGTGGTTGTGTAGTTTTGTTGAGCCTCATTTAACGTTCTAGAAGCATAATAAATGGCATGAGGAAGCTTCCCACACGCTGCCCAAGCACCGCACCAACCGCATAATCACTAGCATCACACATGAGTTCAAACGGCTTACTCCAATCCGGTGGTTTAATGATAGGGCTGAAATCAAAATTTCTTTCAAACGATTGAATGCCTCCACACACTTCTCATCAAAGTTAAAAACCACATCTTTTTGCAATAGGGTACAAAGTGGTGATGCTATCTTGGAAAAATCCTTGATGAACCTACGATAAAAACCTGCATGACCAAGAAACGAACGAATCTCCCTCACCGTAGTAGGAGGGGTTAGAGCACGAATAAGGTCTATCTTAGATTTATCGACTTCCAAGCCTTTAGAAGATATTATATGGCCTAAAACTATGCCATGAGTAACCATGAAATGGCACTTCTCCCAATTTAGCACAAGATTTGTTTCAACACATCGTTCAAGGATTAGAGACAAATTGTTCAAGCAAAGGTCAAATGAATCACCAAAGACACTAAAGTCATCCATGAACACTTCGATTATGTTTTCAACATATTCCGAGAAGATACTTACCATACACCTTTGAAAAGTAGCCGGAGCATTGCATAAGCCAAAAGGCATCCTTCTATAAGCAAAAGTACCGAAAGGACAAGTGAAAGTGGTTTTCTCTTGGTCCTCCGGTGCTATCACAATCTGATTATAACCTGAATAGCCATCAAGAAAGCAATAGTATGAGTGTCCACTAAACGTTCAAGCATTTGATCAATAAAAGGTAAAGGAAAGTGATCTTTTCTAGTGGTGGCATTCAATTTTCTATAATCAATACAAACCCTCCAACCGGTTTGCACACGAGTTGGGACAAGTTCATTCTTATCATTCTCCACCACCGTTACTCCGATTTCTTTGGTACCACTTGTACGGGCTTACCCACTTGCTATCGGATATGGGGTAGATAACACCCACGTCCAAAAGCTTGAGTATCTCCTTTTTCACAACTTCCATCATGGGAGGATTCAAACGGGCGTTGCGCTTCCCTTGTAGGCTTTGAATCATCCTCCACACGGATCTTATGCATACAAACGGCGTGGCTTATACCCTTGATATCGGCGATTGTCCATCCTATGGCCGTCTTGTACTTCCTTAAAGCACCCGTAGAAGTTTTTGCTCCTGTAATTCATTAAGCTCGTTAGAAACAATCTAGGGTAAATCTTCATTGTCACCCAAGTACAAGTACTTTAAGTGACTTGGAAGAGGTTTCAATTCTAAACTTGGAGATTTAACAATAGATGGCACAAGTTTCTCATTATTGCAAGGTAAAGAAGCATATGAAATATTCTTAGTTGCTGATTTTTCCGGTAATGAGTTAAGAGAACCAATGGTGTCTTTCATCTCATCACTATACGCATAACCGTTGTCAATAGGAGTAGTGAGCACGGTTTCCAAAGCATCAACACCATTCAACTCAAACATTTGTTGCGCCAATGTGTCCATCATATCAATGGAGAAACAAGAGTGGACATCGCTAGGATATCTCATCGTCTCGAAAATGTTGAAACGTATTATTTCTCCATCAAACTCCATAGTTAGCGTTCCCTTGTCCACATCAATTATGGTTTTCGCCGTTTTCATGAAGGGACGCCCAAGTAGCAATGGAAGAGACGAGTCCGGTGAACCTTCATCCATCTCTAACACGCAAAGTCCATTGGAAATACAAGTTGATTAACCCGCACAAGAACATCCTCAACAATACCCATTGGGTAGACATTAGAACGATCGGCTAATTGCAACACAATTCCAGCCTTTTAAGAGGACCAAGATCAAGTGAATTATACATAGACGCGGGCATGACATTAACGGAAGCACCTAAGTCCAACATAGCTTTGTTAAATGTTTTGTTACCAATTGTGACGGGGATATCGAAGCTACCCGGGTCCTTGCACTTAAGTGGGAGTTTGTGTTGTAAGATTGCCGAAGCATTCTCCCCCACACTAAGCACTTCATTACCTTTGAGCCTTTGCTTATTGGTACACAAGTCCTTCAACACTTTTGCATACTTTGGAACTTGCTTGATTGCATCTATGAGTGGTATGTTCACATGGATCTTTTTGAGAACGTCTAAAATCTCCTTTTCTAGTTCCGCCTTCTTAGAACTTGCAAATCTGCGAGGGAAAGGTAGAGGAGGAACATAAGTAGCTTAGGAGTTTTAGAGTTAGAAATAGGTACCTCGGAAGTTTGTGGAGAATCCTCGATTTTCTCCTCCAAAACAGGTTCCTTTGGTGTTTCCACGTGCTCGAATCAAGAACCGGGTTGCACAAGTTGTGTACCACTTCTCAATGTAATTGCATTAACACCCTCTTTCGGGTTGATAGGTTGAGAAGGGAGTTTCCCACCATTTTGTGCCTTCAATTGATTCAACTCCATAGCCATAGAACCAACTTGAGTTTGCAACTCCTTAACCGAACTCTCCGTTCTTTGCATAAAAGATTTCAACAACTCCTCCATATTGGACCCCATTTGAGGTTGTTGTTGTTGTTGAAATTGTTGTCTCGGTTGGAATTGTTGTTGTTGAGGTTGAAATCCACTCGGGTTGTTGAAACTAGATTGTTGAACCGCTCCTTGCTTATTGGCATAGCTAAAATTGGGGTGATCTCTCCATCCCGGATTGTAAGTGTTGGAGTAGGGATCATACCGTCTTTGTTGATTAGGAAAGATTGCATTAGCTTGCTCATCTTCATAAGATTGAGAGGAACTCGGTATAACCGCGGCTGCAACTTGTTGAAGCATTGCATTCATGTTTCCCATTTGTTGACGAAGCTCTTCAACCTCGCTCACTTCACTAACCCTTCTTAGAATCACATCCGAACCACGACTCAAGAATTGTTGTGAGTTTGCTGCCATGTTTTCAATCAACTCTCTAGCTTGTGCCACCGTCTTGTTAACTAGTGCACCACCACCCGCAGCGTCGAGGAGATTCCTATCACTTGATTGGAGTCCTTCATAGAAATATTGAATGATCATAGCATCACTAAATTGGTGGTGAGGGCAGCTTGCCACCAATCTCTTATATCGTTCCCAACATTCATATAGAGATTCTCCCACATTTTGCTTCATCCCACAAATCTCCTTGCGAATTTGAGTAGCCTTTGATGCAGGAAAATACCTCTCTAAAAAGAGTTTCTTCAACCCATTCCATGTTGTAACACTCCCGGGAGGTAAATAGAATAACCAATCCTTAGCGCTATCCATTAAAGAGAAACGGAAAACTTTCAACATTGCACCATCCGCTGCAACATCCGCTGGAAGCATGGCCGTGACAATAGTGTGGAAGTCCATAAGATGTTTGTTTGGATCTTCATTCACCATGCCATGGAACTTTGGTAATTCTCTAAGCAACCCCGGTTTAATTTCAAAAGTAGAGTCCGTTTGAATACATCCCTGTTGTATATCAAGCCTATGAGAAGCTAAGTCCTTGAGTGAACGATTTGCATCACCCATTGCTCCTTGTTCTTCCACGTGTGTTTCCTCTACGATTGGAACCTCTTTTCCTTCTTCTTGTTGTTGGAAAATCTCTTCTCCTACTTCCTCTTCGTGCTCGTCCGTTGTGTTTCGCCTTGGTTGGAGTATTGTACCTTTTCGAGTAGCTATCCCGCACCTTGGATAATTCCAATCCTTAGAAGCCAGAGATTATGCACCTGCACACCATTCTCGCAAACAAGTGAGAAACAAGACAAGAAACGAAAAGCAAAGATGAAAGCAGAAATTGTAAAAAGAAACTAAAAACTTAATAACTAGCCGTGTGCCTCCCATGCAGCGCCAAAATTTGATCGGTTGTCACAGACAAATATAATTTCACTTTCTCGATCCACTAAATATAAATATAGTAAGCGATAAGAAAGAGTTCGTATCCAGAGAGGCGTTGGTTGTTATAAACTTTCGGTTTCTAGAAAAACCGGTGTATGTTTGTTGTATCTAAGCAAGTAAAAGTAATTAAAAGCAAAATAAATTGTAGAGAATAATCAATGGAGAGAGATATTGGTCAAGGAATTCATCTTCAATCTTAGACATGTGTTTGCATATATGAATAGAATTACTATTTAATCTCTTGTGTTATCAAAAGCCTAGAGAATCAAGAAAGCAAGATCATCTATTAATTTCTCAAGTTCATCAACAACACATTAGGGGCTGCGATGTGAATTCTACCTAAAGAATAACCTAACGCCTTGCGCTAATCAAGTTCAATTCTAGGAGCATTAAGTTTGAAATAGGCTAATCAATGCAATTGTCATGCGTTACATAAAACAATTCGGACAATGGTCAAACTCTACACATATGATTACGAGAGTGTATCACTACAAACCGTAAACATATCATGCTACTTGTATTCAAGGTTATCGCTTGATGAAAAACCTAAAATAGCTATGGACTAAGATGCAAGTTCAATTAATTGGCCACTTAACTAATCAAACACCATAATCCTATCACAATACTTCAATCATGTGATCATAGAAACCGCAGAGAATTGAACGATAAACAAGAGAGAAAACTAATACATAAAGCAAAACACAAGTTTTAGAAATCGGACTACATCCTTAACCAATAATAAAGAATTTAGCTACTCATAGCTATGGAGTTCATCACAAAAATATCAAAGGAATAAAGAAGAAGATGAACAAAAGCAAACCCTAGTTGTGTAACCAAAAACGGCTCTGCAAAGTTCCAAGGAAAAGATATGAGATAAGATGATTTCCAAAAATTGTAGAATTCCTCTTTTTATAGCCTTTCTCTCCTTCCAAAACTAGGTTTTGTCTTCAAAGTCCATTAGATGTAAATCCACCAAGCCCACGAGAGAGAGAAACCCATGTAGAAAATATGTCCAAAAAGTTGTCGCCGGAAAACTGGTATTGTGGCCGGAAATCGCCCGGAGAAGTGCCCGGAAACCGGCTCCGGTGACTGGGCAAAGTCCGCCGGTCACCGGGTCAACGGGTCAAGTCGGCCAGGGTCAATGCTGAGTCGGACGGTCAAACCGGTCGACTGGGTGGATCGGGTCACCGAGGCCATGCCACCGATCAAGCCAAACTAAATTGAAGCACAATCTTGGTGCTTTAGCCTTACACCCTTGTGATGCACAATGATCACACTTCTCTTGACCATGAACTGCACAAAGCATCAATGTCTTTTTTGCCAAGCTAATCGCGCTACAAGCCATGACACCACTCCCTGCCAGCTATCTTCTTGAACTGCACTTCAGCATTCACATTCATATGCACCTCCAATTCCATCTCCCTGTAACCCATTTACTCTACAGCGCAGTCTCAAGCCAATTCTAAGTCCTTCTCGACCTTCCAGCACCATCTCCATGTACTCAGTTCCTGCAACTTCTATCAAAGAGCACCACGCCAACACTTTGCCACGAATCCCATTGTTCGGCCTCTATGCCACCAACTGCAATCTCAAAGACCAACTCCACTTCCTACAACTCAAAACATCATCCCTGTAACCACCAGACCTACTCATCTCCTCAGCCAAGACAGACCTCCTCACTCCTCCACAATTGCAGGCCAATTCACTGGCACTTTAGCCTTCCCTGCAGCTCTATAACCTGCATCTCAGGTTCATTATAGCACCAGCCAGTTCAGCTCAGGTCTGGCCTGTATAACACAACCAGCTGCAACTTCATCCAGCCCAGGCCATTACAGCCTGCCACAGGCCTGCACACATAGTCCCTGCAATTCAAATTACCACCAGTTCCGGCAAAGGCTCAGCACTCCCACTGCAATATGAGCTCAAGCTCGAGTCTTTAGCTCAATGCAAACATCAACATCTCAACTCCTCTATGCCTAACCATCAACCAACCCCGAATTAACCCCAAAAGCTCAAAACCACCATTCTCCCTGATGAGCTCAAACCTGAGTTCAACCAAACCATCTCCATGGCTGCAACACCGCCTCAGTGAACCACCTGGCCAGTTCCATATCCAACACAAAGCATTGCCTCACTGCACTGCAACTTAGCCAGCTGCAACACTGCTCTGACTCCACAGCAAACTGCATCTCTTTGCACTCCTGAAGCAACAGCCAGCCTTGCTATCTTGCCTGCAACAATTTGCTCCATCCACTTGTGCACCACCCTGGCCATTCAACACAGCTGCAAGAACCCAGGTGAGTTTCACCTGTGATGACAACCTCCATCTTCTCCTTGGCAACCAACACTTCCTGGGTTCTAACCTCACCAAAGACCGGCGCCTGCTATCGCCTCCCACTCAGTGCACTGAAACATCCATTACCGGTGGTTCACTCTTTCAATCCCAAATTGTAATTCTATCATCCCATTTCATACATTTGAGCTTCATTGTCACCACAACAACAGACTAAAGACATTCAACCACAACCCAATCTCGGTATGTTGTTCTTGTAAAATTGAATCTCAAATCGATCCCCATTCATTTTCCTTCAAACCCATCTTTGTTTATCACCAGACCCTCAAGTTCGCTCATCACAGATCGAGCAATTCAAACCCAATCTGCTCTTCTTTGAATCGATTGCAGCATCATCGATCTCATCTTCAAGAACCCAGAATCGATGTGGCGAATCTTCTTCATTGAACTCTCACAAAGCCAGCACACAAATCCTTGATTCGAACCCGTAATGGCAAACTTTCTAAGACGCTTCCACTATGCTTCTTCTCGATTCTGTCACTGCAGTACTCCCTGAGCTTCATCAATCTCGATCTACTCTTCAACAACAACAGCTCCTCCTCTTCATTCTCTATACTTCAACACAGCCGCCTCCATTTTCTTCCTCTTTCTCTCGACTCCATCTCGGGTGTGAATAATGATTGGGAAGTTAATGGAATTGACACTGACTTCGATCTAGGGTGTAGGAAAAGGAATGGCTAATCCCACTCAAACGAACCAGATAAGGGGTTACCCAATACTCTAGGCACCCACTGTTTCCGCTAAGGGCTAACTAGCTCAAATATGGCTGTCGGTTTCATGTATCCGACAAGCTCATCCATAGGTTTCGCTTGTAACTTCCTCGACGCATTCGGATTAACTTCAAGCTCTCGCCGTTAGCTTCATATTTCCGTCCTCGCTCGCCGCGTTTCACTGCTCCACATATAGCTCGCTTTGTGAGATGACAATTTCGCCCTTTGGCCCAATTTGGATAATTTCTTCTTCTTTCCTCCGTGCGACTCCATTGCACCCGATAACTCAAAAGCAAACATAAGATACATAATTCACACGAAAAATAGCAAAGAAAGCATAAACTCTATATAGTAAATACGGTGTATTCTACACCTATCATGCCACGATAACAAAGATATGCTGGAGACTAGAATAAGACAAGGACTCTCTATGGTACCAGCTGATGGATGCCAAATACCTACTGGGAAGAAATGTACTAAACATGAACACCAATGCTAAAGATGGAGATTCCTGGATATGGAAAGGAGTTTTGGAAGGTATTCAGAACATCCAGCAATATTGTGTTTGGAGAATAGGTAATGGTAACAAAATCAACATCTCGGGAAGACCTATGGATACCCAACTCAACCGAGAAGCTCTCAAGCCGCCTAATCGCTCTCTAATGATATTCGGATCTTTGGCTCACCTAATGACTGATCAGAAGGATTGGAACATCCAACTCATCCAAAAACTCTTTAATCCAGACACTGCTCAAACTATCACAACTTTAGTCATCTACTCCAGGGAAGAAGACAGTATTCACTGGAACATTAACAACACTGGCAAATTCTCAGTTAAGGCTCTATACAAAGCTAAAATTGAGAACCTATACAGAAATGATCAAACAACAAGGGATTGGGGTGCCATTTGGAAGTTGGAAGTTGCCCCAGTTATCAAGATATTTCTCTGGAAATGTGCTCATGAAATTCTCCCAACAAATGCTAAAACTGCAAGTATTCTCCACTACATTGATCCCATATGCAAAATCTGCAACTGTGGGGAGGAAATAATGACTTATATGTTTCTCAATTGCCCTGCTGCCACAGCTGTCTGGCAGCAAATGCTAGGGGTTAATCATGGGCTCTTTGACCATCAAACCCCATTCACGGAGTGGTTCAATGATTTGTTCCACAATGATAGCAGCACTGACAATACCTGTATTTATGCTACCACCTGCTGGTACATTTGGAAGGCTAGATGTGATCTAGTATTCCAGAACATTACCCCTAATGCTAAGAATACTACTCTTAGCATTCAACAACATCTCTGTGATTACAACAGAGTTCACAACCTGCCTCATCATGCCCTGAACTCTCAGGATTATACCAATGATAATGAGTACCAACTAACAACTGCAGGAATAAATGTGGGGCTCCAACAACACCAGCAGAATTATGGTTTCGTAATCAAAATCTGTACTATCCAGGACCCTCACACTTACCATTATTTTTCTGCCCTAATTATCACTGATTTTGCAGGGAACTTGGTTGATAGCAGAGGACGCACAACTCAAAGGGGACCAACAGGAGCCACATGAGGAGAAGATATAGCTTTTGGATGGGCAGAGAAAAAGCAGCACACAAACATTGTCATACAAGCTGAAACTTCTGACATTCTGGAGCACTTCAACAATCTTTACCTCCAAGCAATCAGAGGAAGATTCAGCAGGAATTTCCACATGGAAAAACAAATCTTGAATGATGAAACTATCCTCCATATCAAGCCTGTAACTTTTTTCTTAATAGGTCTTAAGCTTTTAGATAGAAACCAAAATCTCCAAGCATTAAACTTGGCTATTAATTGTAAGAACTTGAGCAGTGGGTCTGATGTTTGCTTAAACCAGGACACCACTAGCATTTCTATCAATTCCATTCCTTAGGCTTTGCCTAAGTTTTCTTAAAAAAAAAAAAATTCCTCTTATCATAGTTATAAAAAGGTATGAGCTTTGTCTCCATGATAGCCAGGGCTATCAGACGAACGTCATTCAACGGGGACCCCGATCCGGCGGTAGGGAAGCTTCGGATTGAGTTTTTGCTTGGTCGGCTAACAAGGAGTCACAGTATGGTTAAGTGGGTCTGCGTGGGTGAACCAAATATAAAATGGGTAATGCTCGTGGTCGGGGACCAATGCGGATCTGTTTTTTCTTCAGTTTCATACAAGGCCTAATTTCTCTTTGCACTATCTATTCGATCGGATTGTCTTACTACCTCTGTGATTCCTTATCTTCTGTTACAAAAATCATCGTTACTTCTTTTTGGTTTGTGTTTGATTGTTTTTCCTTTTAAAATTTTTCCAAAGGTTTGGCAACTATTACCTTCCCAACCGCATAATATTTGATAGAACAAATTTAACCCTTAATTGGGTGTTCTTACTATTCCTCTTGGTTCTACGAGAACTCTTAACAAATTACGATGGTGATCAAATGTCAATCCTATCATTCTTCGTCATCTTATATAGCAGTTACTCACAACACCCATAACAGCATCGAAGAAGAAAGGAATGAATCGTTACGATAGTAGGTCAAGTGCCACAGCTGAAATAACGTGAAAGTGTTAATTAAAATCCCTCTACTTCGATCACGAAGAATTCGAGTGTTTCTGAAGATGGATCAATCACAAAGTATCCATCGCCATATTTTATTTATGTGTTTTCAGATGTACATGGCAAATAATCGGAGAAGGTACGACTTTACTAACATTTTCATCGATGATAGTGATGGGCGAAGAAGTTTATGTTTTAATTGTTCCCCATACTTTATTTTACTAACTAACTATGATGAATATCTCCCCTCAAACACGAATTTACTGTTTTGTATTAGAATGAAAAACTACCTATAGTCCGTCTGATTTTTTTTTTTTCGGGCAGCAATATATGAAGAACAATAACTTATAACAAATTCCATACTTTATTGCAAGCTCTAAACCTCTACTTATTCCATGCAACTCATGATAAGGCGGTGAAACTGGCTTTCCTTGATTATAAACCCCAGCAGAAGCAACTATTGGGACACCAAAAGCATAATCTATGATAACTCCATATCTTGCTTTTCTATTCCTTTTAAAGAAATCAATCAGTGTTTATAATTAAACACTCATCATTAGCAGTCCCGTTGGTATTTGTTTCTACCCGCTTCTGCTACGTTTAGATTCTTAGGTTAAGGCATAATTACGTTTTTTTGGTTCAGCAAATTCTAGGGCTTTTTACCCCTCTCTCTGAGTTATCTAATAAGAGTCTTTGGAAGATCATTTTTCTGAAACAGTCTTTGAGTTCAAATCAGAGGTAATTTATCTTCCTACGAGTTTGCATGATTATATGATTTTGGTTTGTCGGTTTCTACATTTTCAGATTGTCTTTAAATTCCGTCAAGAGTTTTAGAAAATTTTTGGGTAATTGAATTATGTTTTGCTAGATTCATTAACAACTAAGGACAACATTTGGAACATAGTTTTTTCTGTAAGCTTTTGCAAGTTGGAAGATGTATCGAATTCCACGAAGAGGGGTAAATATGTTGAACGATTTAGCCTTGAGAGTTTTTGCAGCTAATTGTGTTTCTTAGTACCTGTTATATCTTACATAGAGGTGTATCTGTTTCTTGCAACTCATTTATGGGCAATGTATGTTTTTGCAGGAAATTTGTTAGTCTAGGAGGTGATTTTCCATGCCTACACCGTTAGAACTGAGGTGCTCAAAGATATTTCTATTGAATGCTTACCAAGGAATTCAGGTTATTTGGGTTTTGTTTTGCTTTTGGAGATTTCTATATGTTATTACTCCCCCCGTCCAAGTTTACTTGCCTAAATTGAGTTTTTTTTAGAAAATTTGTACCAAAAAATTTCTATATTTCCCACTAAAATTTTCTAAGTATCGAGAAATAAACAAAAACTAGGATGTCAAAATTTGTATATGAAACAAGTAATTTGGAAGATTATATGTGGAAGTAATTTGAATTTCTTTCAAGTTTTTGCAAAATCCAATTTAGGCAAGTAAACTTGGATGGAGAGAGTATTTAGAGGTTTTGTTAAAGAATACTCCTTTAATTTTCCTTTCTTTGTGTTGCAGGTGTATCACTAACTCAACTACGCACACCTATAAATTTCTTGACCACCTAATTGTACATAACTAAATGAACCATCCTAAGTTTTCAAGGTAGTCTCATCCCAGTGTTCAAAGTTTTGCCATTTTTAGACGTGTGGTGTATACACATTTAAAAGACACTTTGAATTGGTGTATGTGGAGGTGATATTTTTTCAAGCATGCTAACTTCGGATCGATGTATTTGCAGTTAATCTTGGTTCAATGGTCTTTGCAGGCAAAGTATTTTTTTTTTTTTGAAGCAGATAAGCAATGTATGATTGTAACTCGAGCAGATAGAGAAGGAGGCAACCATGGTTGAACATCTGTCTCCAAGATAGCATTGATATTTACATCTTCCATTGATATTATTTTTTTGGCGTATTGTCATGAGAAGCATCTCAATAGATCAACGATTACAATCATAGACTGTAGATGTTGAGGTTGTTGTATCTAGGTAGTTAATTATCTTCTTTAATTTTTAAATAGTATTTGTTTGATGGCGTCAGTCTTTTTTCCTTTCACCGTGTCCTTATTTTGGTTGTATATTATCTGAAACTAAAGAATCATGTCAAGAAAAACCAATTACATCTACTACGTACCAATGCTTTATATTGATGCTCATGAATATCTGATGCGTTGGATTGCCCGGAAAATAAGTATGCTTATGAAACATGGTTAATGGTTTCACTTTATCTGGCAATTGCATCTATGTTACAAGTATACTTGCAGTTTGAGAACCTACAAATAGTATTAGCGATATAGTAACTAATTTTTCTTCGGCTTTTAATTCTCCAGGCAAAAAGAAGTGGTGGCTTTGCAGCAAAGGCAATCAGAGCATATAAGTAAATCTTTTGCTTTTTGAAATTTCTGAATGTCTGCGTACTGCTGTCTTCCTATGGAGGTATGCAGATTTTGGTTTGTTCAGTCATAGTTAATCCCATGTTAGTGTTAGTGTTTTTTTTTTTTTTTTTTTGTTGTTGTTACCATTCCATACAATTTTCGATTATATTACAGTGCACCATGTAAAGCTTGAACTTCTATTTTACACATGGAAAACATTGCCAATTTGATCTTGAATATGAGAGGAGTGAAGCTATTTATTAAACATGTATAGTATATGTTAAATTACCTAATGCTCGCTATCAACAAGATGTGTGGCACTTACAATTTAGCATGAAAATCATCGTACCAGATGTATCTAAAGAACTCATCGACTGAATAATATGAGTCAGAATTATCTTGTGGGTGTTTCTCTTGGAAATGTCCATGGGTTGTTAAAATATGATTTTAACTATTTAGTTCTTGCTAAATTATTATTCGGTAAATTATAAGCTCAACTTCAATAAGTGGCCTTTTTAGTTTTTAACTTTTTGATATATATGTAGATATGTCGTATGCCATTAGTTTCCATTTGTCAAAAAATCAAGCTTTTTACTATGTACTATATACAGTGTTTTTTTTATTATTTAACAGTCCGATTCAGAAATTGGTGTCTATGCACATGCTTGCAAAATGAAATTGGTCTTCTGCAAATTTTAACTCCTATCGCATCTTACTTACCTTTGATGCTATGAAGCAAGCAGAAAATGGGAACGTAGGATGACAACGAAATTATTGTGAATACAGAAAGTTCGATCCTATTCTCATTGCATAATTATGGAGAATCTAAGCATTTTCATTGCAGTTACGATCCAGAAAATGGTAATTAAAGTTTCTTTTTAATGCCGAGGACAGTAACAATGCAGAAGAGTGTATCTCATAAGATCTCTTTTCGAGTTTTTAGACTTGTTATTGGTTAAGTGTATGTTGGAAATTAGATTAGGAAGTGGACATGGATGATATTTGAGCATAATGTTGAATGGTTTCGAGTGGAATGCCAAAAAAGTTGGTTTTACCTTATTCTTAACAGTTATACTCTTTTGCATCTATGTGCTACATGTTTTTTTGACCTTTAGGTTGCCATTGATTCAATTTTTCGTTGGCAGTGTTTTAATTCGTCTTTCTAATTTCATCTTGCATTCTTCTCTCTAATGTTCAATAATTAAGAATGTTAGAAGACTTCTCTTAGCTGTGATTTTTTGGGTCGTGGTGGGGTTTATAGTGTCATGGAGGTGGTGTTGTGGTTGTATTTAACACTTATTAGGTAGAAGTGATGGGGGCTGCTGCATTGGTGGGTGGATATATGCGGTTGAGGTGAGAGTGGTTTTAGTGGCGGGTGTACATGTGAAACTGTTAGTAAAAATATTTTACGAATTTCTATAACAACTACAAAAAGTATAAGCTGTATGTGGAACTGCAGAGTCTTAAGCGTGAACAAAGGTTAACTGATGTTCTATTACTTGCAATTGAAGAAATATTGTGTTTCCGTGGTTCGTCGTGTTGCTAATTTTATTTATGTTGTTGCAGTTGCCAGTACCTTTCAAGCATTTAACCACCAATGTTTTGTTCTCAATGGATAACTTCTCAAGCACGGGGAGTACTTTGGATTCAGAGAGTAGCAAAAACCGCGGTGATTCTATGTACGACACACTAAGTTGAATGAGAATTCAATCAAATGTCTGGGGTTTAGAAGACGCTCTTAGGTGATGTTGGAAAATCTCTATTAATGGTTACTTTTGTCGTTATTCTAGGCTCACCACCTTAGTTGTGAAAATAGTCATGTTGGTGGTCCCATTATTTGACTGAGCTAATCGGTGTTTATTAATGCAATTTCCACCTAGACAATTTACCAAAGTGGACGGCATCACATTCTATTTAAATCACGGATTGCGTTGCCTTTCAAATACTTTACTTATGTAATTAAGATAAGATGTCAATTGAAACCATAATCGAGGCAAGGATTATATCCTCCAATCTTAAGACAGATTCTAATATATTATTATCTTGTGTACTTTATTCAAATTGATTGATTTCTCTTCTTTTCCTGGGCGTATGCACGCTAATTGGTTTGTGTAGTGTGGTACAGGTCGCAGAAACTTGAATTGGGTTCGTTTAAATTGGTTTCTGTAGTATGTACAGGTTCTCGTCAATTTTAAAATTGAGGAAAATTGAAGTCTCACAGGCTTGTTTAAACTCAAGATTGAATTTCGCTGCACCATTTGAGGATACTGTTTAAGTGGTATCCTTTTCCATGGCTGATCACGATAACTGCCATGTGAACGCTTTAATAAGTTTACCATGGTATTCAAATGATTTACAATTGTTGGATTGTTCAAACTCAACTGATCACTTGAGCAAAAGATGCCGATTTATGATCTGAACGCTTGAAGCTTTGAGTCATTCAAATGTATCAAAGAGTCACCATTCTTTTTAAAAATAGCAATCCAAGATAGAAAAACTTTAGAACAAGATAGGGCCAGGACCGTGATATTTCAAATGGAAATTTTGGGATGAATGTATCTAGATAATCACGTTGTCATCTGATAAGGGACATCATTTATATGAAAGGGTGTGTACGGTTAAATTCAACCTATAAGTGGCAGTAATGTGGTTTTGGTTTTTAAATTGAATCGGTGGAGGGATCCAAGATACAAAGTTGGAAATAGGGGCTAGGTGTCAAGGTAAATGGATCAGTTGCATCCGGCATGAAGGTAACTTTGTCTCTTGAGTGGAGAATGGATGCTAAATCTCCCCTCACTGATCGTGTTGCACTAATTTAGTTCGTACCAGTTTAACGCTAATTTGTGGAGCAACACAGTACAACTGAGTAAATGTAGATTTGGGGAGATGAAGATGGAAATGCACTTTAAGAATCTATGGATTATGTGCTTTCACTGTATCAAAGGTTTATTATAATAAGTGCAACGGTTGATCTTTAAAAGACTAGTATGGGAGTTTGTGCTAGTTGGTTAGTGATCTAGTGGGTAAATATCCCATTGAGACATAATGAATCCATAACATTCTCATGAGGAGATGAAATGTAGTTTCAAGACTTGTAGAAATATGAAATTGGGGAAAATGAATAACATTTCTCCCTTGAAGAGGATCTGATTTGGGACGTTACCTATCCAAATAGATCGGATACATTTCCGTGTTTGAATGATCAAGAAGGGTGTCAACTGATGGTATGAATAACGGGTCTCTCCATTCTAGTATAGCTCAGAATTGTGGGGGAGGATTCTGTGTTAATATCCCAGTTGCAGAACGACAACCACTTTGTGTAATTTAAATTTCAATCGGACAGTCCGTTGCTAAAAATGATCCAATAAAGAGATGTTTAGAAGTGGGGTAGGGCCATGGCATAACCATGACTAATAATTTTGAAATTGAAAAATAGTATTTCCATGTATGGGGTACTCAATAAATAGTACAAGGTTGAATTGTACTGGACATATGGCACCCTAACACAACTCAGTCATAAGCCATGGAAAATGCTAAATAATTAATGTTGAGAAATTTACTCTACACAACATATCAAAAATGTTGAATGGATATGTATAAGGAATCTTAGAGAAGAAGCTATGTGTTAGTGCAGTATCAAGGAAATTAATTAATGTTGATGGGAAGATCAACGGTAGATTCCGGAGCTTTGGAAGCAAAGTCGGAAGAGAAGTAAAGTATTTAGAATTTCCTTGCACATATTCAATAAATGTATATTGTTCTGATCAAACAATATAATTTGGGGGGAAAACACATAGTTTGAGATATTATGGTACGTCTCGATACACTTAGAACCATAAAGCAATTGCTCTCAAATGCGCGCATCTAAAAGAAATAGTGTTTGAGAATTATATCAAGTCGACAAAGGATATAATTTCGATAATGGAGAAAAGAGAAAAGAGATATGCAAACTCAATTTAATATCTTCTCGAAGTAGTAGCACTCCAAACTTCGAAACGGCTAATAACCAAACTTAAAGTGATGAACTCTCTCTTTGACACAAACTTAAAGTAAGATGATTATTAGGTTTCTAGTTCTCATTCTAACCTAATTGTGCGGGGTATTTAGGTGTCAATAATACCTCTTCGTTGAAGCATCGCGATGCTTCATGGAGTACATGTCCTTTCACGTTCCTGGTAATGGTTCCTTTCGTTTCCAAATTGGAATTACCCTACTAACTAGGACCATACTTTAATTGGGCCAAATCCAATTAATCCAAAACCCAACTCCATTATTAGGTATTGGCCACAAACTTTGTGAGGAGAATGGTGCATATCAGTAGTGGGGGAGATGAAGATGGAAATGTGCCGGTAATTATTATAATAAGTGCAACATTCGTAAGAGAGTTTCGATGTTAGTGATCTAATCCCATTCCACCATAACACAACATAAAGAGATGTTTAGTGATCTGCTTAACTGATAATCGAATTTAATTGTAGGTACACCAGGATTGGCCACAAACATTGTGTTCAAGGTATTGGTCGATCTGGCCATATATGAGGTCAATGAATTCAGAAAATTGTAAGTCTGCATCATCTGAAGTGGACAGTGTAATTATTAATAAATACACACTGCAAATGGACAATTAATTTATTTAGGCTTGCTCCAGAAAGACAATGAGATTTCAAAAGATCGACCTGGCCCTGCAAGATGATCCCTCCGAGAATATAAAGACTATATAGGAAGTGATTGATATGCTGCAGTACGATGATAACAAGGTAAGCATGTATTTAATCTAATTTACCCATGCAATAGGATAAATATTCACCTGTGAAGTAATATTCTTGGGCTTAGATGGGTAGAGAGTGGTTCTCATGCAAGAAATGCACTAGAAAAGTTGTATATGAAGGTGATGAGCCCTTCTGCAGCAAGTGCAATAGAGATTTTAAAGAAGAAGTGTCATGGTAAATTTAAATTTGCAAATTTTGATGCAGGAGTAATTCATTGAGATATATTTGTCAAGTCTGACTTTGTTCAAGCCTAAGTTTTTTCGTCGGTAAGCTTAACTCAGTAAACTCTGCAAGTCTTAACACATAGTGTGCAATTGTTGAGCTTCCATTTTGTTTCCCACTTAATTGGTGATGCTCAAAAGTAAGTTTGAGCCCACAACAGAGAAATAATATTAGTACACCTTAGGGGAGTTTTGGGTGCTCAAATATACATGGTCTAGGTAGTTTATTGATATGGATGTTTACTGTGAATGGTGATCATGCTACAACTATTTTCAAAAAATTAAATTAATGAAACTATTAAACAACACATTTGTGTATATTTGCAACTCCTTTGCTTGCTGTCTTAGCTCAAATGGCAGAGCACATTGTTTTCACCGATGTGGTTGTGGGTTTGACTCCCGCAGATGGCATAGTTCATTCAGTAAGACAAAACCTTTTATTCTTTAGATCCCAATACATAATGCGAAATTCAGTAAGCCAAAACCTTTCATGCTTAAGATCCCAATACATAGTGCGAACATAGGTGTAAATGTATAAAACCTTTCGTCTGTTTACATTTTTTTGTATCGAAATCAACAAATACCAATGAAGTGATTAAGTATTTTTTTTTGAACATAAGTCAATACTTTAATGGGTTAATGTCATTTTGGAAGAACCAACCCCTAAGTTGGACAAAAATTGACCAAGCACAAAACATGGACAAAAAGTACCAAAAATCAATAAACCCAAATATTTTTCACTAAAACTTAATAAAGAAGGCACAATTGGGGGATATTATCACAAATTGGGGGATACAAATGGTTATATGTAGCTGAAATTTGGCTAAGGGATATCTTTAATTTGGAATCCCCTCAAAACCTAAATCAATTTTAAGTGCAAGGATCATCATGTGACCAATTAAATTCATAATTTGAGAGGTCCAGACATCCAGTACCTCAAATAATTAAGCTTGGGGCAAATCACAATATATCGTACCATGTAAAACAAATCTTATAGGAAGAATCTTCTAGATAGGTCAACCCGTCGGTTGGTTTCCTTCCTTTGCTAATCAAAAGGAGTGGTGATTATCAATGACTGCGTCCAGTACTACCATTCAGATGAGAACTTTAATTATAGGTTGTTTCCTCCCACATTTGAATGCAATACCGACTGTTTGGTCGGTATTGTTTGTTATCTCCCGCATTTGAATGCAATACCGATAGATTGGCCGACATTGTTTGTTTACTCCCCCATTTTTGGTGGGTATTGTTTTAGTGGTGAAACCATTACCGACTATGTTATTCGGTATTGTTTTTAGGTTGAATGAAATACCGACTTAAATTAAGTGAAATGGGTTTTCTTGCACGTTAGGAGTCGGCATAGTCGGTTTTCACGATTTCAATACTGACAGATTGGCCGACATTGTTTGTTTACTCCCCCATTTTTGGTCGGTATTGTTTTGGTGGTGAAACCATTACCGACTATGTTATTCGGTATTATTTTTAGGTTGAATGAAATACCGACTTAAATTAAGTGAAATGGGTTTTCTTGCACGTTAGGAGTTGGCATAGTCGGTTTTCACGATTTCAATACCAATGATGATTCCATTTGAAACATTGTTGACTGTTAACACATTTTGGGATATTTAAGGATAATTTAGCCATTATAAAAGTTATTTGGATAAGGGGTCCTTAAATTACTTCATAATTTTTTTTTTTTTTTTTTTTTTTTTTTTTTTTTTTTGTGAGTATCCCCCAATTTGTGAGAGTATCCCCCAATTGTGCCTTCTTAATAAAGGAAATAGGTTCACTCAAATATATTTTTCTTAAAAAAGAGTTTCACTCAGATTTCTGAGTTCCATCTTGCGTACTTTCCCATATGTGATGTTTTGTTGTCCCGTCCCCTTATGATGAGTTAGGTTGGCAACCATCTCATATGCAAGAAACAAACCAACTTATTCTTACATGGAGTCTCAAGATCAAGCCTCCATCAATATTTTTCACTGCAACTTAATGAAGGAAATAGGTTCACTCACATGTCGAGTGTCATCTTGCATACTTACTGTTATATGATGTTTTGTAGTTTCATTATGGTGGGTTAGGTAGGTAACCAGAGATGAATCAATAAGATGTAGAAAATTTTACCATATCACGATTACCGAACATGAATTATTTTATAGTTTTTCGTTTTTCAATGCCTAAGTGAGTATTCTACTTAACAATAAAACAAAAAATTCTATTGTAGTCTATGGTTTTCGGGATTGATTTTTTTCAAGAATTCTGGTATACGTTGGGAATTAACTTAGAAATACCACCCATAAAATATCTCATGCATAACCAAGAAATGTTAAAAACAGAGAATTCCATACGTTCGTATAAAATATAAACGGTGAACCTGAGTTGGAATTTTTATTTTAAAGGTCAATTGATAATCTATTACTTACAATTGGAGATGTATTATGTGGTTCGTTGTGTTGTTCATTTTAAATCTGTTGTTGCGGTTGCCATTACCTTTCAAATGTAGGTTTTGGCTATGGAAGCAGACGAGGTCAATGCTTTGTTTCAAATCCTAATCCATTGATGTCCCTAGGTATAGTTTGAGATATATAAAGATTCGATGGCAATTACATGTTTTAGTCATCACCTAGGTATCATTCTGATGACTACTGCAAATCCCACCCAATTGGTCAGAAATTAGAGAGAAACTTCTACGCTATCTATATTGTTTTGAGGGTTTTGATTTAATATTTGTTCTCTCAGGTTGAGAGGAGATCATTCGATGAAATAAATCTAGGAATGAAATGTATTTGGTAAAGGTTTTACATAGATTGAATTCCAAAAAGGTTAATTACTTCATGTACATTTATCTAATATTTGAGTGCTTCAAAAAAAACAACTAATATTTTTTTCATCGTAGAAAAACTACAAATAGCCAAACAAGTTGAAATATCTGTTGATGCTAAATTTATCGATGTGCAAATCAACTCAGTACTCTTTCTAATTTGGGTTTATTACACAAGTTTTGAATATGATTTCTCAGAAACAAAAATCTTCTCTAAGGATTCTTATAACCTCGAGATTTCTACCTTGATCAGTTAACTTTTACTTGCAGATTGGATATAAAGTGGTTTGATTAGTTGTTGTAAGATGCATAGGTTTAACTTTATTGGTAGTCTGAATTGATAATTCCATTTCGTTTATTATAATACACTATATCAAGCTCACCAGACATTTCAGTGTTGTACTTATGGAAGTTTATCCTCTGGGTTCTCTTATTATTGGCTTTATTTATTGTCAGCAACCAAAAAAGTCATGAAAATCCTTGCAAGGTCATCTTCATATTAGCATGTGTAAGTCTAGATTTATTCTTAACATTCTATTTCTACCATAATCTAAGATATCAAAAGGATTTAGAAAGTTGTAAAATTTTGCTGAGCAGACATTTTTGTTTTAATTCAACGAATTAATCCGTTGTAAATGTTTGAGGTTCAGTTTCCATCATTTAACAGTCTCCCTTTAATGTTGCAGCCGAATAAACAGCTGCAAGAGCATCAGACAATTAAGAAAACTTTAAAATCATTCATTTGTGAGTTTTTCAATATGGCGTTCTTTGCAATATCTAAACATCATATTATGGGTAGTGGTTGACTAGATAAGGCACTGTGGACTGCAGCTTCATCATATTTTAATTTCATATCTTGGAGAATCATGTCTTTAAAAATTTTAATTATATTTCTTAGATATAGAAAATCTCATTTTTGCATTACCATGTTTGTCCAATCGAGTCAAACTAACTTGGTTAAGCATCGGTCAAGGCATGGAAAATGATTCTCATTGACATCCGAAAACATATTACACATTTATTTTTGTTGAACATCTTGATTGTCAGTTTACTTGACCGCGGTCACTTTTTTTTACTTAGCCTTATGTACCGAGTATTTACCTAGGAGTGGAGAAACTAGACTTTAAAATTAATTAAACGTCTGAAATACTTTAAATTAAGAACTCTTATATTTGGTAACCATAAACATGTAACCAAATACCAAAAACCAGAGGTTGAAAATGTAACAAGTAATAACATGTTTAATCTTCTCTTCCAAATTAAATAGGCTTATTGTGGACTAAACTATTATTGAAAATGTAAATGTGAACTTAGCATTTTTCATAATTTAATTAATAAAGCTTATATTGAATAATCATGGATAAAATAAAATATACAATGAAGAAAGATTGATCCAAGGACATACGCAGGGTGATGCCTAGAGACATAAGAAAATTCAATCATTGCTTGAAACACATGGTAATTAAACTCTGTAAAGGATCAAGAGCTCTGACAGTGATGCTAGAAAAGAACAAGAATTCATTAGACAACAAAGGAAAGAACAATCAATTCTTGAGGCATTCTTATGGGTCCTTAATCAAGAGCCAAAATATTCTGATAGCGAAGACAAACTGGAGAACTTCTTGGAGTATCAACATCAACGAAACGTGAGGGATTCTTATAGGTCCTTAATCAAGAGCCAAAATCTTCTGATAGCGAAGACAAACTAAAGAATTTCTTGGAGTATCAACATCAACAAAACGTTATCGATTTAAACCTTTTGAGTCATTAGAATCCAAAGAAGAAATGTGCAAACATGAATTTGAAACGAAAAAGTGAACGGAAGATTATGAGCTACAATAAAACAAGAGTATGAGATACAATATTTAATTAAATAATATAAAAATTGGAAAAAATTTAGTATGGTATTACATTTTATGTTTTTGATGTTGCATGATTTTAATCAGGTTAAGAGCAACGAGAAGTATAATCGCAACGTTGGCATCTTATTATAACATGACAGCAAGATACTCGAGCCTTATTTAAAGGATGAAGATCACATTGAATATGGGGAAGATAACCACGATTTAACAATCAAAGGAATTTGAAAAGAACATGATTACATTTTTAGGAGAGGTCGGGTCATAAAAGGTGTTTAAACAACGAGCATGCATCGGTCTTTTTCTACAAGGTGGGTTTGAACAAAAAGTTTACAAATACATGATCCATGAAAATATGGATAAGTTAAAATCAAAACAGAAACACATGCTACAACGATTCAAAACAATGTCTAGAAAGGATATACGGTTCCCGGAGCGGAAAAATTTGGACTCAAAACAAGAATAATGAAATGCCCAAAGAGAGAAGTTTGGAGTTCATGGATGGGTCAAAAACATATTCATTCACATTTTGGAGTAGCTTTTAATGGATCTAAATTCTTTTACAATTTTAGCCAATTTACATTCTTGACTATATATGTGTGTTACTCCAGTTTATATTCTTCACTGTATCGTATTCATGTGTCACTAGGTTTTTGGTCGTGTCAAAGATATTAACAACTACTTGAACAACTTAAATAGCTTTTGCATTATCCACCTAATGATTTACCTTATTTTTGTTGTGGTCATTTAAATTCTTATCCATATCAGACTGTTTTCTCTTCAGAATAGATCTTATGGAATGCATTATTTATAAATTTTGCTTTAATATTCTTAAAAATAAAAATTTCTTCCGAATAATTTATTAAAGCAAATACTGGAATTGTTCATTTGTTCGTTTCAAGTAAATAATTCAATTTTTGTTCAAACCACGGTTCAGCTTAAATATTTTAGATTACAATGCTCAGCACCATCAACTTCAAGTCACCTGATACTTTGACTTCCATCATAAACAGTTGATGTTCACATTTAATCAATGACCACCATTTAGTTCTCCTGGAATTAGTGAACCGACAATACGAAGGTAAAAGTTTAGGAAATCATCAACGATGATACCTAGATGACATAAACCATAAAATATCAATGGAAACACCTGGATAACCATCATATTATTAATATTTTGAAATATTTTTACGGGACTTATCAAGCTAAAAATCATGAGTCCAATAACGAAAACTACGTGACGCTTGACACTAATCAGAGGTTGAGTCGGGGCCGTAAGGCCCCGGTGATACCTAGTAAATAAATAAAAGTCTTCTTATCAAAAAAATAAATAAATAAATAATGACACAAGTCTACAAATAAAGGTGGCCCTGCATCTAACATTTAAAGGCCCTGTTTACATGATGGGTCTAGTTTTATTATCTCTCTAGTCCTAAAGTTTTTTTCTCTCTCTTGACGACATCCAAACTTCTCCATGAGATCACTTGGAACTTGGAATCATACGTAAAAGGAGAAGTTCAACTATACATTCTTTCTTATGCACAAGATGATGGACACTTGATTAGGTGCAAGAAACACGATGCTGTGCAACATGGTCCATTGCAAGAAAGAAGAAGCCCCAACATATATTGATTGAATTTATATGCTTTGCACTATGTTTAAATGTTACTATTCATAACTGTTTGATACATGTGATGTCATATTGCTGACATCGAACAATAATATGCTAATCATCAGTCAATATAGTGTACAACTACAGAGCATATGTGCCATAATTGGCCAAGTTGTTAAATCTTGTATAGGACAATATGAAAACGTGAGAACAGAGTCACCCACTCTAGCTACTAGCTAGCCTGGCTACCAAGTTAAGACACTATTAAGATTAGACATAAAATTGCCGATCTGAAGAAAAAAAGAAGAAAAAAAAAAAGATAAGACATAAAATTCCATTTCTCTCTCCTCCACCGATTTAGCATTAAGGGTCTGGTGATGATCATCTCTGATGAAAAAAAACAAGTTGCATTAGATACTATGCATGCAAAAGAAGAGAAGTGACTGTTTATTCTACTACTGCACCGCATTCGAGCTAATTAAAACATGTTTCTTTATGAAGAAGTGAGTGACTATATATGAAGAACCCACCAAGACTAATATGAAGAACATGTTCAAATATTTAAAGAGAAGGAAAACCCGTAACGAACCTAAGAACGTACGAGTTGGAAGAACTGATGCTACTGTTGTGATGAATGAAGGAATTTTCTGCTTTCTAACTGATTCCCACTATATTTTATTTAAACAAAAAGAGAAGGATTTGTTTGTAGACAAACAAATAGTTATAAACAATGACAAAGTTAAAATAAATAGTTTAAAGTGTTGATTAACATTTACAGAATTTTAATCTCTTGCTTTCTGTCCACTTAATCTACAGAATCCATCTCTATACCAAAAAGCCTACAAATATGTGTGTCGCTTTTGTTGAGAGTTTCAGGTCCAACAAGTTCACAAGCAAACACAGAATTTAGAGAGGGACGGGTGAGAGTGAGATGATGAAGTGGTTGGATGAATGGCAACCAGCTTTTCTTATGGTTGTCATTGAATTTGCTTTAGCTACTGTAAATGTACTTCTTAAGAAAGTTGTTGATGATGGAATGGATCATCTGGTTCTTATTACCTATCGAACTTTATTTGCCGCAGTTTTCTTAGCCCCCATGGCCTACTTCTGGGAGAGGTATATATACTTCTATTCATGCTCTTACGATGTATTTCATTTATTGTTTTGGCTAAACTAATCACTCATCCTCTAAGGAGAGTTTTCTAGAGAATGCTTTTGTTAAGTCATTTGTGTCTCTAGCTTAAATTTTGCTGCTATGAGAAAATCAATGAAATCTTGTAGTTTTGATTTGGATGCAGGAAAACTAGGCCTAAACTCACATCTCGAATCTTGTGTCACTTGTTCATAAGTGCCATGCTTGGGTTAGTAACTCTAATACATTTTGGTTATAATTGACGTTGAGCATTCTTTGGAAAATCCTCAAAATAACTCTCGATGGCTATCATAGGGCGACGGTTACACAATACGGTTTCCTTCTTGGGCTTCAGAATACATCGGCGACATTTACATGTGCCTTCATCAACATGGTGCCTGTGCTCACATTTCTAATGGCTCTACCTTTTGGGTACTTAGACAAATTCTTAAATCTTTCCGTTTGTTTATAGACTGATACTAATAATTGCTGCTAGATGACTATGTTTGTTGTTTAAAATCAGGTTAGAAGTGGTAGATATTAAAAGTATGAGTGGCAGCGCAAAGGTTTTAGGTACAGTTGTAAGTGTAGGTGGTGCGATGGTGTTGACACTCTACAAAGGAATGCCAATAACAAACATTTCGGATTCTAGAGAAACAACCTCAATTCATACAACTAATCACAAAACCGAACGCTGGACGATTGGAACAATAGCTCTGATTGTTGGTTCGGTATTTTGGTCTTCATGGTTTCTTATTCAAGCCAAAATAGGTAAAATGTACCCATGTCAGTACTCGAGTACTACTATTATGAGCCTGTTCGGTGCAATTCAATCAGCTCTATTAAGCTTAGCTACGAATCAACACTATTCTTCATGGGTTCTGAAAGGAAAAATTCAGACCATAACTGTCTTATACTCGGTAAATATATCTTTAAGAAAGAAAGAAAAAAATCTTCAGTACGAAAATTTGTTTAAATTGTCGTGTTAAAACGTTTCACTTTGCGAGTGCAGGGGATCGTGGGGACAGGGTTGAGCTATGTGGGTATGGCATATTGTGTGAAGAATAGAGGTCCTGTTTTTACTGCCGCCTTCAGTCCTCTCATTCAAATTGTAGTAGCCATATTCGATTTCTCAATTTTGCACGAACAACTTCATCTCGGAAGGTATGGCAAACTCATGAACTCCTATGCAAGATAGTACTATGTTTAACTACTCCAGGAAAATTCTAATACTTTTATGACCCAAATTGAAATTTACAGTGTTCTGGGATCGATTCTTGTCATTATTGGTTTATATATTCTTTTGTGGGGTAAGAGTAAAGAAGCAAAAGCTTGTGTAACCAAACAAGTTACAGACATTGAAGATTTTGGAGAGATAGATCAAGCAACTAAGGTGTGACTAGTCATAATGCTTACAACTACATGGCGTGTCACCGTGAAATCAATTGGTCTCACTGTCATATATATATATATATATATATATATATATCTTGGTTTAAACTCTGTCATCAATTGATCTATGTAACATGCTACTAGTGCACTGGATTCACAAAGAAGCTAGAACTACTAGCCAATTGTCTGTAGGTTGATATGTTGTTCGTTAAAGAATATGAATTAGACAGACAAAAATTCACTGGAAAAATTCAGGATAACAATGTGGAGGTGGAACATGAAATTGATTTTTACAAGATTAGACAAATAGAATGAAAATAGAACAATTTGGCTAAAAGGGAAGAACAGAGTTTGACATATTAATATTTTGTTGTGAGCTAAAGAATCTAAAGAATTTGGCAATAAAAGTTCAAAATGATGGCATCCAAACACATTTTTGGCTATAAAGTTCTCTTTTCTTAGGAGTCTTTAAGTACGCACAAAAAGAAAAACTGTGGTTACCAAAGGGCTCCTTTTTCTTGCAATACGCCAACACATGATGGAATATATTAAGAGAAAATGTGTTGGTTTCCGTTTGTCTGAATGTTTGGCTCGTTTCAAATATGCTTAGGATGATATAAACTCATTTTCTATTACATAAAAATGTAGAAATCAACATAATCATGTAGCATTTCACAGATATACCTCTCTTTTTCATTCTCATGTTTTTTTTCATTGCTCATATATTTGAATGCAAACGGCTAGTTGGCAATGGTGGAATCCCCTGTTGGTTATAAAAAACGTTATCAGGATCGATAAGCGTTTTTGCTTGTACTAAACGATCATAGTTTTTTAAGAAATACTTCTCACCCCAAACCTTCGCTAGCTTTACTGCATCAGACTGGGACCTTGCCATTGTAGTACTACTAGTCAGACTCAGCAAGTTCATTTCTCCAAGATCAAGATCCAGATAATTTACATAAGCTGTTCTTGGACCTTTTGCAACGTAGTTTGTCATAGAATTGTAGAAATTTCTTATCCAAGATATGAAGACATCCTTCTTACTATTTTCTGTTGAATTCCATGCGACCAAGTACTGAATTGCAAAGATGTTTCCTGCTCTATGAGGGAATGGAATAGAATCACTGCTAATCTTACTCATAATTCCCCCATATGGGTCTAAAATCACATACCCTTTCGGCTCATTTTCGAGTATTCTCAGTACAGTTTTTATCCCTCTCATTGATATCGGTTCCTTTACATAGTCTGACTTGGCCTTAAAATACCCTTTGTCATCCAAGTATCGGTTCTTCAAATCCAAGACAGTGCTTCCATTACGTAACCCAGAAAAAAAGACAACTGATTCAATCCAACTCATTTCCTTGCAATCATCTTCAGCAACACCCAACTCTGGAAATTCTCGGTTTAGAGTAGATATGGCTTCAGCTGTTGAACCAAGGTAAAATCCTTTAAATGTAGCCGAGATACCTGTACTATGAGTCTCGGGTAAACCTGCTCCAACGAAAACTGACAAGTAGAACTCGTCTTCTAAATGAGGTGCCACAAATTGCCACTTGTGAACTAATTTGGCTACGGAATTTTTTGTACCTGGTCTTGATAGGATAAAACTTGTAACAGTTTCTGGAACTGGAACTAACTGTACTTTCCACGCATAAATTATCCCCCAAACACCACCGCCGCCACCTCGAATTGCCCAAAAAACATCTTCTCCCATGGCTTTTCGATCTAGAAACCGTCCATTAGCATCAATAAGAATTGCATCAACAACATTATCAGCAGCAAGGCCATATTTTCTTGATAAAAGACCGAATCCACCTCCAGAAATATGACCACCACTTCCAACAGTAGGACATGACCCAGCCGAGAACCCATGTAAGTGACTTGACTTGGAGATTGCTTGGTAAGTCTCACCAAGTGTTGCACCACCTTCAACCCAAGCAGTTTCAGATTCTAAATCAACCAAAACATTATTCAGATTCATAACATCGATAATCATGAATAGCTCTCCAGAATTAGTCGAAACAAAAGATAATCCTTCATAACTGTGTCCGCCACATCTTACTCTAATAGCTAACGAAGCTTGTTTAGAACACAAAACAGTGTTTGCTAGTTGTTCTTTAGTGTCAGGAAGAACGATCACAATTGGTTTAGTATACGTCGATTCAGCATACCGGAGATTTTGGATGGAAAAACTAAGAAGCCTGTGAAATTCTGACGTATCGTTGCCAGAGTTTGCATTAAGTGTGAAATTCTTAACTTGATTTTGAGTTAAACATGAACTTATAATATTTGTTGGCTCACTTGGAAATGGAACCACTAAACTCATCAAAAGGAAAATGAAGAGGGAATAATGGTTTAGCATAGATTTCATTGCCATTTTTTTTCTTGCTTGAATTAACAGTGATTACCACTATTAGTGAGAGGCATATGTATAAATCACACTGAATTTGTCGATTAGCAAAAATGGCCGGCTATATTAGCTAGTTTGTGTTGAATTATATTAGATTTGTGATTGTGATTAAAAGATTTTTGTTCTGTAATTTATGTGTTCAGAACGAATAATTAACATGTTAATAATTTATTGAGTTTCCGTGAGTTCACTAAACTATGGTTGATATGGACATAATATGATTATTCGATATAAATCCAAAAATCAGGATAATGCAGTGCCGGACTATGACAGTATTGATCGGTCATTCACTAGCCGGCTCCCAATCAAAATAGATCTTAATTCTTTTTCTATATATGTTTTTGAATTTTCTGTTTAATTTATCTTTTTGTTGGTAACCAAAAACAGGTTTTAGTAAGTGTAGGAAGATTTACCGTTACGGTGTCATGTATTTTATCGTTGAAAGAAGAGATTTAATTTCCATAATACAATAATTTTGCATACATCATAATCAAATACATCAAAAACGAAAACCATGAATTTTGAAGAAATTATTAATGGTATTGTGAATTCATATTTGTCACTTATACTAAGATTGAGATGTCATGATAAAGCGTAACAAGCGCGAAACATTATTATGAAGGGAACACCCTTAAGGCTATAAGAAACACCTTTGGAAGCGTATGTTGAAGTAAACTTATTTCCACGAATAAGCTATTATATAAGTTGAAACTGATAAAATCGTGTTCTCAAATGTTGAGAAACACAAAAGAGAAGTTGTATATTTATATAAACAATGGGGAATTTTTTTTGTAGCCCAATTTGTTTTTTTTCTATATTAAAAACCCATCATTAAGATTCTATATATAAGAAACCCATAATTATTAATAAGATGATTTAGTTACAATAATACCCTTTAGTCTAAATTAATTTCATTAAAAGAATAAAACAACAACAAAAGGAAAAACGTGAAAAAGAGTTAGTATTAATCTTAAATCCCTAAAATAACTCTTTTTTAACTTTCCTAAACTAACTTCCTAAAATAACTCTTGTTTATCTCATTCATTATTAGTCTTCTCCGAAATCTAAAATTCCTTCAGAAAAAAAAAAAATCAATTATTACCATGAAATATTTATGGAAAGAAAAAAACTCAATTATCACCTTGGAAAATAAGGAAAGTTTTAATTTTCATGGGTTCGGTGGTGAAAATTCTAGTTTATCACCATGAGAAATTTATGAAAAGAAAAAAAGCTTAATTATCACCCTGGTAAAATTAGAAAAATTAAATTTTCACTGACTCGATGGTGAAAATTCTAATTTACAGGGTCGTAGTAGTCAGAAATAATTGGTGGAAATTCCAATTTTTCACTTATAATTATGTAGGTGAATTTGTGAAAATTCTAATTTTCACAAGTGATAATTACAATTTTCACATCTAGTTATTAGTTATGCCTCTAAAAAACACAATTTCCACTATCATGAGACTATTTCTTCTATCGGTATCACTTTTACCATTAAGATGATGTACTTTAACCTTTAACCTCAAAAAGAAAAAAAAAATGGGACTAACCACAAAGAAAAGAAAAGAAAAGAAAAGTTAACGGTTTAATGAAATGAATACCATGAAAGCCGTCGACATGTGTACATGTATACCCCGAAACACCTCTTTTTTAAGTTTTAACGCATTTAATTACCATGCAAAGAATAATGAAGTGAATAAATATAACCGAAATTAAAGGAAACAAATTAATGGTTTGACCACAAATTACACCCATAAAAAACGCCCATGTCATCATCATTTTTGTTTTTTTTTAATATTTTGGTTAATACTAATACTTTAACTAATTAAGGTTAATTTAGTCATGTTGAAAATAGGAAAATATAAATCTAATCTAAAATTACTAATCTTAGCCTTAGATCTTATATTTTGGGCTACACATATATCCCATCTTAATGATGGGTTAATGGAAGAGAGAGATAGCAAACTTGGGTTCCTCAGAGATTTCCACTATAAACAATTACAGTAGGTATTCCTTTTTGTACACGGAATATAAAAGATATACGGTATATAAATATAAGATATTTCCTAGACCAATACAAGGTAAAATAAGGAAATTAGAATTAGTCGTGACTTGTTAAGTCACGACAGGTATATGTGTCCAATACTCCCCCTCGTTCGAAGCGGATTGTCAACGACATTGAGCTTAGAGCGAAGCCTACAAAAATGATCCTTTGGAGTAGACTTCGTGAAGATATCTGCAATTCGATCCTTAGACGAAACCAATCGAATATCAAGTTGTCCACTTTGAACTCCCTCACGAACAAAGTGATATTGAATTTCTATGTGTTTGGTACGACCATGACAAACTGGATTCATGGTAAGATAAGTGGCTCCCAAATTATCACACCAAAGAGTGGGAGAAAAATGAATAGAGACCTGAAGTTCTCGAAGAAGAGATTCGATCCACATCAACTCAGCAGTGGCAACAACTAAACCACGATATTCAGATTTCGTACTTGACCGGAAAACAGTTCGTTGCTTACGAGAACTCCAAGAAATCAGATTAGCATCAAGATAGACACAATAACCACTCGTAGAACGACGATCAAGATGATCACCCACGCAATCAGCATCAGTATATGCAAAAAGACTAAGTCGCAGATTTTGGTGGGGACGAAGAAGAATACCAAAAGTAAAAGTATGATGCAAATAACGGAGTACACGCTTAACAAGAACCAAATGAGCTTCTGTAGGCTTATGTATGAATTGACATACCTTTTTAACAGCGAAGGCAATGTCCGGCCTTTTCATAGAGAGATACAGAAGACCACCAACTAAAAGTATGTACAGAGTAACATCGGTCAGTAAAGGACTATCCATAGGGTATAGCTCAGTAGAGTTGCTAAAAGGAGTGGTGACTGGTTTTGCTCCTTGCATGTTGGAACGAACAAGTATGTCTTAAATGTAGCAACGTTGTGAAAGAAACAAACCACCAGAAACTTGCGTGACCTCTATCCCAAGAAATATGAAAGAGATACGAGATCCTTAAGAGCAAAATCATTGTGAAGAGTATTCACAAGGGATTGTGAACACTCCATAGAAGATCCCGTCAAAATTATGTCATCCACATAAACAAGAAGAAATATAATACCCGCAGCGAATCGTCGAATAAACAAAGAAGTATCAGAAACAGAGATAACAAAACCGAGTTTCTAAAGAAAAGAACTGAGACGAGTATACCAAGCACGATGAGCTTGTTTAAGACCATAAATAGAGTGATGCAATTTGCAAACATAATTCGGAAATTAAGTATCTGTATAACCAGTAGGTTGTTTCATGTAGACTTCCTCAGTAAGAATGTCATTGAGAAATGCATTTTAAACATCAAGTTGAAGAATAGGCCAATTGTACGATAAAGCTAGAGTCAAAATAATACGAATAGTGCATGGCTTAGTAACCGAACTAAAAGTCTCACCGTAATCAATACCTTCTTTTTGATTAAAACCCTTTGCAAACAAACGAGCTTTGCGACGCTCAATGGTACCATTAGCTCTCTAGGTGTGACTTAATCAAATACATTATGCTCCGTGAGATAGGCTATTCCTAGTGACAAATACAAGAGCTCGACTCATCTACTAGTGTCATTCAATACATATGAATATTTAACAAAATACCATCATAAATATTCATATAGCGTTACTTGTATTAAGAGTCTCTAGACAATTACGGGTCGAAGAGGTCTTAACTAGCAATAGAATCACCAAACAACCATTCAATTTGCAACTTAAACGATTGAGAAATAATTCATAAACAATATTGGTACCGTAGCGAATGAACAATAATGAGACAAATTGTGAGAAAACAAAGCATTTAAATATCAATTCGAGTCCATGTCCGGACGTTGAAATCTTCCCTAATCAAGATGTAATTAGCTACTGGAGTTCATAGTGAAACAAACAACAAACTATAAAAGCAAACCAAACAACAGGTGGAATGGAAATGTGTCGTGGATGTGAAAGTGGACTGTCGTGGCTTAAAGAAGAACTGGCAGTAGAAATGGAATGGTGATGAGCGTGGAACTGCTGCTGATGTAGCTGCCTGCTAGTATGCTGCGATGGATGATGCTGTGGAAGGCTTGGTAGAGGAATGTTGGCAGACTGCAGCTGCCTGGTGATGGTGAACGCGAGCAGCAGGTAGAACTCCAGGTGCTAATGCTATGAATATTATTCAAATAGGTGGTGGTGTGCAAAGTGGTTAACGGCAGGAGCAGCATCATAGAATTAACGGCAGGGGCATCACCTGTGAGCTGTCTTCACGGCTAAGAATTCTGTTAAAAACTGAAATACATAAATAACCATATCTGGTTTCCCTGTCGGTGTTGGACACAAGTCCTAGCCTCTGCCAAATACTCATAATTCACTGCCCACGGAGCCATGGCTCATAGCTGCACATAATCAAGCACAGCGGACTTTTCTTTCTCTCTATCATCTGCAATTAAGCCTCCTATTTGCCATGTAACCTCAAATTCTTCCTTGTCTCCTAAAAGCTGCCAAATATGCCCCTAGACTCTCCTAGATTCGAGCACAAGAATTCTGTCAGCACCACAACTCGAATCGAAACACTTCCCCTCTGTTTCTAAATCATGTACTAGGTCATTTAAGATAACCCACAGACTCATGGAAAGCTGATGGAAAACGTACATCAACTCGTTCAGGCATTTCTGCATACACTTGATGTTCCTGACTTTAACAATGATGAACAACTGCAATTTCGATGTTTAAACATTTCCACATCTCCTTCCCTGCAAATTCATACAAAACCCATTCATTCAAATCATTTCAGGGCTCAAAATCATCCATTAATCTGCTTTGTTCATCACTATCTTCAATGGCAGACATCAACTCCTCTTCCTCATTTATTCCTCTCAAACTCTGTCAAACACTCGAGAGTTAAAATCGAGCAAAACCCATTATTCTTACTGCTCTTATATTGCTCCTAGTTGGTCTGAAACACGAACTTTCACACTTGATTCTCCTACACAATTCATAGAATTCACAGAATCAACATCTTCGTCTTCCCTGCAATCTATAAACTGAACCCAAAATATCTTAAGACTTGTATTAGTTGCTATGTGGTTGTCTTGGTTTGGAAATGTATTCTTCTGACCGATCCCAGTATTCATCAGACTTGAGCTCGCCTGTGTGAACCCTTGGTGTAGCTTTTGTTCTTCATGTTTCAGTGAGGAGAAAAATGAATTTTGTATGGTGTTACTAGATCTTAACCCGTGCCATAATGGCACGGGATGTTTTGTCTCTAATACGATATTGTTCACATTTTTCTTGCTTCATTTTATTAAGTGAGTAATTATTTTGATATTCAAATAGGTTTTGGGAAACAAAATGGGTTACCCGATCTTTTTATTTTTTTACTTAAGCATGTTATTCCAATTTATTATCCGGACGGAAGTAATAATGTTGTGCCAACATGAAAATAAAATAAAAAATAAAATAAATAAAATTTTTCCCTATTTATTGTTCCATCATACCATAATTTCAAACTTCAAAAGAATATTTCATCTAAAAGTACATATACCTAAACGCCAATCCAACTCCATGATGTTTATGAATACTTTTATTCCAAATTATTGATAACTAAGGCTCTAAGGAGTGAAGCAAAAACCCATAATATTTTCCCTACTATAGATAAACACTATTTATTTATTTTTTGCAAAATGTGAGAGTTATAAAAATGAAGAACCCTTGGCTATTGGAAATTTGAGATATACACATGTGAGTTGAAAAAAATAAACTTATAATAGTAAATCAAAACATGTGTAAGATTCTTTCTCAATCATATTGATAACATAATATTGAAGAAATTCGTGGATAAAAAGATTTCACACCAACTATGCTAAGTAGTGCATGAATGACGTTCTCACATCTAGTGTTACTCAAGTAATTTGGAGTTTTAAAGAGCATAGTCATATTGATATTTGTATCTACATAAATTCAACTAACCTTCCGAAGAAAAATTATTAGTTTCAAGGTAGAGCCGACACCTCGCCTTCAATGTATACAACACACATTGGGTTTAATCGGCCTTGAGATTAAACAAATACCCCAATATTAGTCAAATAATGTTTACAAATACGGGATCGAAACAATGTGATAACGGGAAAAATGAGAGACTAACATCAGTTCTACAAATAAAATACCCTATATGTATCAAAGTTTGTTAACCAAACATGTATTCAAATTAAAAAGTCATCAACTTAACACAAAAATATAAAAGAACCCAAGTTAAATCAATACTTGCATAAACAAAACTTATAAGAGAATTTTATAATTATTAAATACCTTTAAAATCACTATTAGAGATTTAATTGCATGCCCCTTAGCGGTAGGAGGAAATCACCTGATTAATTTGTAGAAATTTCTTGGATATGTAGCAATTCGGAGAAGTTTACACTTGGTGGTGATGCGTTCCATCTAAGTGTTGTTCGATTGATTATTTTTTTTAGAAGGTTTCGGTTTTCATTGGACAAACCGAGAGGGAGCGTTTCATTATATTCATTATCATTGAAATCCAAGACCAACTCGCCCTATGCTTACGGGATCTCAATACAACCTTAGATTTATCTATTGGACGGAGAAACCTTGATACTAAATATGTAGTTTTTAGTGTTATTTATTATATAACGTGACATCCAAATGTTTTTTTTTTCTTCTTAATTTTCATGTATTTTAACCGAGTTTATATTAGCATTAAGACGATCAACCACATTTCTAATTTATAGTGTTATCCTTTTGTAGCAAAGACATAATTAACATAGTCAATTACTACTCATCAAAACCTAGCGCGATTACCACAAACCACCAGATATTACTTCTTTCTCCACCACCACCATTTTCCATCCCTCGTAGAATATTGGGCGCACTTATAACTTTTAATCCCACACGTCATGTATAAAGTTTAGATTTAACAAACTTAGGTCGTCAATTAATTTATTCAACTATATGTTTTTTGTTAATACCGAAAATCATGCGTACGAAACGGTTACCAAAGATAGCAGTGGCACCAAAAACAACCATTTTGTCTTATATGATTTGGTATTATCCCAAAAGTATTTTTTATCCGCCTTTTTGATCGTGTCAAAAACAACCAACTATACTTTCCACAATACAATGTTACCCATCATGTAAAAAATTTTATTATTTTTGATTCAAAAAGAAAAAACTAATACCACCGCCATTAAAACCATACAGCGCCACTATTTCTTCCACCAAAACTAATGTTACCGCCTCCACCACTTTGTAACACATTCCACCACTTACTTCTTCCTCTACTACCACCACCACCACTAATATCTATTGAAATAATTTTTGTCAAAATTATTACGTATTTATGGAGATATGTATTAATATTAATTAAGGGATATTTATGATGTAAAATTAATAAATCATTTATCATGAGAAATTAATGTTTCCTAAATTAATAAAACACTTATACTAATTAATATTTAAGTTGAACAAACCATAACCATAGATTTATCTTCTCTCTAGACAAATCACTTATACTAATTAATAAAATACTTATACTAATTAATATTTAAGTTGAACAAACAACCACTATTGATTTATCTTTTTTATCAATTCCAACCAAGGTGGAACAATGGTTAGAGGCCACTCTTATGACACAATAGGTCATGAGTTCGAACCTCCATGTTATAATTTTTAAAATTTAATATCTTGACTTGAGTATTCATTTTTAATTCATAATATTGGAATGAACACCACGTGTGCGACTTGTAGGGTGTGGCACAACCACGACCGTAGATTTATCTTTGCCAAGGATAAATCCTGACCACCACTCATATAGGCAAAGTTAGCCTTGGCGCACGTGCGGGTTATGGGTGTGCTCTGCACAACCACGACCGTAGATTTATCTTTGCCCAGAATAAATCCTGGCCACCACTCAGAAACAAACTGTGCTTTATATTGTAGAATGGTATCATCCCAAAAGTATTTTTTATCCGCCTTTTTGATCGTGTCAAAAACAACCAACTATACTTTTCACAATACAATGTTACCCATCATGTAAATTTTTTTATTATTTTTGATTCAAAAAGAAAAAACTAATACCACCGCCATTAAAACCATCCAGCGCCACTATTTCTTCCACCAAAACTAATGTTACCGCCTCCACCACTTTGTAACACATTCCACCACTTACTTCTTCCTCTACTACCACCACCACCACTAATATCTATTGAAATAATTTTTGTCAAAATTATTACTTATTTATGGAGATATGTATTAATATTAATTAAGGGATATTTATGATGTAAAATTAATAAATCATTTATCATGAGAAATTAATGTTTCCTAAATTAATAAAACACTTATACTAATTAATATTTAAGTTGAACAAACCATAACCATAGATTTATCTTCTCTCTCTAGACAAATCACTTATACTAATTAATAAAATACTTATACTAATTAATATTTAAGTTGAACAAACAACCACTATTGATTTATCTTTTTTATCAATTCCAACCAAGGTGGAACAATGGTTAGAGGCCACTCTTATGACACAATAGGTCATGAGTTCGAACCTCCATGTTATAATTTTTAAAATTCAATATCTTGACTTGAGTATTCATTTTTAATTCATAATATTGGAATGAACACCACGTGTGCGACTTGTAGGGTGTGGCACGGAGGATCACAGCCTTTGATTTATCTTTGCCAAGGATAAATCCTGACCACCACTCATATAGGCAAAGTTAGCCTTGGCGCACGTGCGGGTTATGGGTGTGGTCTGCACAACCACGACCGTAGATTTATCTTTGCCCAGAATAAATCCTGGCCACCACTCAGAAACAAACTGTGCTTTATATTGTAGATACTACACTCGACCTAGTTTATTAGTGAGGAGGTGCCACTGAGCAGAAAGTAGGTGTTCTTTAGTAAACTGCAGCTGGAATTCAGCGACTGCCCTGAGTAGATGGAATCAGGTGCTCCAGTAATTTCTGCTTTCGATGCTTTAAAAGCCTGTACCCTGCTGTGCTTTGAATCCGCCGATGCCTAAGCTTCCCGAGCAATGAATTGAGCCTATTTTGCTTCTTTCTTGTCGCATGACTCCAAAACACCTATAAAATGCAAACGAAGCGTAATATACAAAAATACAAGAGAAATAGTTTCGAAAAGCATAAGAAATTGATACTCAAAAGATGTATCTTAGGCACTTTTCAAATTCCCTCACACTTAATCTTTGCTAGTCCTCCAGCAAACAAAACTAAAACAAAATACAACAACTCCATTTCGTCGAGGCTACGGTCACACTTAGCATGTATATTGTATAACAAGCCTTTAAACCCCTAGGTGTCCCTAGTGGACGAGTTATAGTCTCGTGAAGGTTTACAAGAGGTGTACCTACAAAACCTTTTACTCCAAATTCCAACTACCTATGAAGAATCTATGAACGAATCCAAAATGATTACAGGAGGAAGTACCCTGGTGCAAATCCAAATTCATATATAAGTAAACAAAGTTCTACTCAGAAAGTCGAACAAACCACAATACTCGGAATCTAACAAACCACAATCACACATGAATAGATTAAGAAGATCATTATAGAGATAGATGTTTACGAATGTTGACTAAAGTGAACGGTGTTTCCCATATCTGTTTGAAAGTCACCGCCAAGATGAACCTATGAATCCAAATGGATTAAGATACTGGTCTGAATTCTAATGTCAACTTAGCTGGCATATACAAGGCTCTGATTGGTCTAATTGGTCTGGTCTTCTCCATTATCCACACGGCGGTTAACCTCCATATATATGGCCCTAGAAATTGCTTGAAGAGTCTCTTCCGTTGCTCCCTCTTCTTACAACTGCTCATATTGTCTAAAGAGTTTCTTTCTGTTAACACGTTTTCCGCTACTACTCACAGTAGGTTCGTTAGACCACGTTTCTTCCCGTTGAATGGGTGAAAGATCATTAGTACGATCCGAAACAGGTCTAAATACACTATCATATGTTTTACTTGGTATGAAACTCTGCATGTTGGGAGTTGAGTTAATCTGGTTCCATGTACGTCCCAAATCCTAGAATTCCTCAAACATCTGCATGAAACTAGATTGGAACGTATGAGAAGTAGAACTATCCCCCCATCCTTGTGATTTTCCAATTACATAACCACCAAAAGGTTGCTGCGATGTATGAAAATAATCACAAGGTCTTGTCGAATAGTCATCATAGCCAAAAGATTGGTTTTGATTATATCCCACATATGGTTGGAAGCTATTGTGGTCGTAGGTGCTCAAATTAAATTACTTATTTCCACACAATTAACTGGTAATATAATGGAAGTAAGGATCGTTCCCACGAAGAGCAGTGAGATTTAGTTGTCAAAAGTGTCACAATGGGGGGGTTTGTTTTAGAATGTAAACAAAATAAATAAAGCAATTGAAAATAATTAAGTTGCAAGCAATGGAGAGAAATATGATCAGGGAATCCTTCTTCGTTACTAAACCGTCATCAAGTTATTATATTCATCCATTAATACTATTAATCACAAATTATTACCAACCGTGGAATAACAACTAGCTCAGTGCTATCCCCTAAATCCCTTAAATCACTGGGTACGGAAGCTCTCCAATACCAGATTCTATTCTTCGAAACCACCTAGTAGTAGCTCACTCAAGGTGTAATTTGTCCGAACGCTTTATCTTTTGTGAATTATAGATTGATCCTAGTAGTTAGACTCTTAGCTCAAGGTCCACTTTCTAGTGTTGTTTATACACACAATCACTATACAAAATCCCTCTGCAAGGTCTTGTGTTCTCTACTTTTGTATGAATCATTCGACTATTACTTATCTCCTAACTCAATACTAGCATTTGATTGAATCAACAAATTAATTGGTTGGCCACCTAAACAATCTATCAATTAATCATAAATATTTTAATTAGTAAAAACAATCAATAATCATGTGAAGAACTTCAAAATAGATTTATATAATAACTCAAATCATGTCTAGAACTTAGAATTCATCCCCAATCACTAAGAAGTTTAGCTACTCATGGTACTAATAAAACCCATGAGTTTCATATAATAAAATAGAAAAGAAATAGTTACGGTGGTAGAAATAGCTCCAAACCCTAGCTTTTCTTCTCTTGAGTTCTCCTCTCCAATGGCTTGATAAAAGAATATATGATCCCCCCAAAAATATTAAGAAGTTCTCTTATATAGGTGTCCCAAATTGTAGTTGCGCCCGTGCTTCAAATCCCGGTCGAAAGTGGTCGGCAATTTGCCAAAAACTAGCCAAATATCCCAAATACAACTCACGCCCAAGGCATGGTCGTGCATAAAATGGCTACAACCCATTGGGCTTGCGCTAAAGTGCAGCAGATCCGGCCCAACTTCCTTCGTTTCAACTACCATTGGCACATCGGTTTCTCGGGCGCCGAGGCATACTCTTGACTCTTCTTAATTTTCCACGGACGGACGAACCTCCGTGAGCGAAAATTTCTATATTTTTGGATTTTTATCTTCTCTCGTCATATCACGTATACCCAGCCATCCGTGAAATATCCACTTCGTCCGACTTGAACTCCATCTTCGAGCACATCTCAACCAAGCTCCATCGCCAAACTACATCGATCAACAGCTAGACTCGGAGAGTGTGTTATCTCGAGCTCGATATCTCATGAGACAGACCATACTATCGGCTCTCGCCTTTAAAGATCCTCACCATACGCGCAATGGAAAAGCAATTACTTCCTCTCTTTCATCCTTGTTTGGTCTTCAAACTCTCACTCCCTTAACCGAACTACGTCTCCAATAGCAACGTCACTATCGCCATGCTCATCTCCGTCAAACGCCAATGGCTGCAATTCACTTCCCGGCTCTACGATTGCCACACTTGTCAATGGTATTAACCACACGAACTCAGCATCATTCTCTCCTCATTGCTGCCATTAGTTTTCCAGTATTCGTTGTCATCATGGCAGTCACCTCCAAAACCGGCGTCAACATCTCTCTCGAGCTATTCTCAATAACAGCAACAGTTCCATCTTCTCTGTGTTTTCTCCCCTGTCCAACTTCGAACATCAACCGAAGCAATGGCAGACTCCAGCTATAGCTCAAACTAGCACGACTCTCTTTCTTCTTAACTCCCTGATTCATTTCAAGCACTATCTCCTCCTCGCCTTTCGATTCCTCGACCATACTTTGCGGCTCTCGGGTTCACCCTTCCACCCGATAATGGCAAAGAACCCGGTTCTTCGTCAATAGCCATTAACACCAATCGATGAACATGCTCCATCATGGTCTCTCGATGATCACCATCAACAGACATGCCTCTCCACTCTTCTAGCTACGTACGGCCTTCGGTAAACCACGAGACTTCCCGGCTCCATTATCTCGTCAACTACCAATGGTAACCTCGTTCTTCCTCGTTCTCAAAGCAACTATGTTAATGGGACTCTTCAGTGAAGTCATTAATCATTACCATCAATCCTAATCATTGCAAATCATTCGTGTCATCTCCCATTATTGGTTTGTCTCCCCAATCATCTCCATGCCTGCATGTTACGTACTTTGGTAAGGAGGAAGAAGGTGGCAGCCCGTAGTAGATTACCCAAGTGCCTTTAGTACCTTTTGAATCTTAGCAGCCCCTTACAGTTGGCTACCCCTTATAAATTCGTGCGCACAACTTTGCTTGCTTCAAATGCCCATAAAATCTTCATACGACGTCGGAACGACTCCATTCTTTCGCCGTTGGCTTTGTATTTTCGTCCTCTTCGAGATGATAGCATGCACTCCTAAGTTTGAACGAGTTCCACTTGGTCTTTGGTCCATCTCCGCTTTGGGCTAACTTCTTTTATTGCACAATTAAGTGCCAATTCACTTCTTTTGGATGATTCACCTAGCAAAACACAAATAAGAGAAAACAAACGTAATATACAATAATTTGCAAGAAAATATAGCAAATACTAGCATGGATTCGACACAAAATATATGCAAAATATGCACTTAACAAATTCCCCACACTTGTCTTTTTGCTCGTCCTCGAGCAAACTATCTAAAATACAACAACTCCATGTCGGCGAGGATACGGTTACTCTTAGCATGAATAATGTGCCTTTAAACCCCTAGGTGTCCCTAGTGGACGAGTTATAGTCTCGTGAAGGTTTACAAGAGGTCTACCTACAAAACCTTTATTTCAAACTCCGTCTATTTGTGACAAATCAATGAACGAATCCAAATTGACTACAGGAGGAGGTACCTTGCGCAAATTCAGTTCATATTCAAATAAATAAAGCTCTAATTAGATAGTCGAACAAGCCACAATACTCGGAAACTAACAAACCACAATCACAATGAAAAGATCAAGAAGATGGATATAGATGTAGATGTTGGCGAATATTCACAAGTGATCGATGTTTCCCATATCTGTTCAAGGTCATCGCTAAGATGAACCTAATCCTATTGGATTGAGCTACTTGGTGCTTGAATGCTACATCAAATCAATTGGCATATACAAGGGAACCAAGAGTGACTTTATTCAACACAATAATAATTTCTTTCTCTTTTTTTTTTTTTTTTTTTTATATGATTGGATCAAAGCTGGATCCAATTTCTCTTCTTTTTTTTTTTTAGACGGCATGATTAGATCTTTTGGATCTAAGCGCATGCTTCCTTGTCAACATGTATATGATAGTTGCCTTGGATCCTGCATTCCACGCTTGTTTAGGCGACGGAGACAGGGACTACGTTTCACACATCTGCTATTCCCAAGTGTCTTTCTTATTCCGTTTGGTCTAATTGGTCGGTCTTTTTTTTTTTTTTTTTCTTTTTTTTTTTTTTTTTTTTTTTTTTTTTTTTTTTTTTTTTTTCTAGTAACTCAATCACTCTATTTCATCCTAGCAGTAATAACACGTCGATGTTTAGTGACCCACCAAAGCACTTAGAGAACAATAGATAAATATGAAAAAATAAAAATAGAATGTGATATGGTGATATTCCGAGATATGGTAACAACTATCATGTTATTTGTGATTTCTGAGCTATGTGTTCGTCCCTTTTAGTTAATTGGTTCCTCAACTCCTGCATTCAAAATGGTTCCATCCACTAATGGTGTCATCCTAAAGGCACAAGTTTCTAGATTTCGGAGTTCAAAAAGCACAATTTTTCTTGATTTTTTTTTCTATTTTTTCTGATTTTTTTTTTTTTTAGGCATAAACCAAACTAAAACAAACTATACAAACATATAAATGCTCCCCACACTTAAACTTCACATTGTCCTCAATGTGTAAAACCGAAAGTTCTGAATTCTGACGTAACAGCAGATAAAACGCAAAAACTGTACAAATTGGTAAGGAATTTGGAAAAACTCCATTTCACAAAAGTTGTTCATCTACGTGTTTTCTACAAAGTGTCAAAAGGGCACAGTGTTTCGATAAACGGTCTGACAGTTATGGTCTCTGGACTGAACTACGCGCAGTCTGAAGTTTTCTGACGAAAAGGAATTCGTCTATAATTTCTTCTAAAATAGATTCCGGACTCAATGAAACTAAACATGGGGATGCAAATATGATATGAAAACAATAAAAAACAAAAATAGAAGGGTTTAAGATACAAAACCTATGGGTTGCCTCCCATTTAGCGCTTGGTTTAAAGTCGTCAGCCCGACTTGGAATTCTCCTTATGCTACTCCTCCAGAGGGAGTAAATCACGAAGCTCTATCTCGTCCACATTCACATAAGCGATGTTTTCATAGTATGGCTTCAATCTATGGCCGTTGACCTTAGAAGTAGTCCCATCTCTAAGACTAGTGATATCAACTGCACCATGAGAATAAACATTAGTAACAACATATGGTCCAATCCATCTGGGACCTTAGCTTACCAGAAATAGCTTAAGACGAGAATGAAATAAAAGAACTTTCTGTCCCACAACAAAATTCTTCCGAGAAATCATCTTGTCATGGAAAAGCTTAGTCTTCTCCTTGTATATACGAGAACTCTCGTAAGCATCATTACGTATCTCCTCTAGCTCATTGATTTGTAGTTGCATATGTTTCCCCGCTTTATCATACTCCATGTTGCACATCTTTACTGCCCATAAAGCCTTATGCTCAAGTTCAACTGGGAGATGACAAGCTTTGCCATAAACCAACCGATATGGAGACATACCAATCGGTGTCTTATATCTTCATTCTATACGCCCAAAGTGCATCGTTGAGTCTATAACTCCAATCCTTCCGTGTAGTGTTAACGGTTTTCTCAAGGATGGACTTAATCTCATGATTAGAAATTTCAGCTTGCCCACTAGTTTGTGGGTGATACGGCGTACCAATCTTGTGTGTAATGTTGTACTTCTTGAGGAGAGCATGGAAGGATTTCTTGAAGTGCGAGCCTCCATCACTGATAACCACTCTTGGTGTACCATGTCTAGAGAAAATATATTCCTTCACAAACTCACAAACAACTTGAGAATCATTAGTAGGGGTGGCTTTAGCTTCCACCCATTTAGAAACATAATCCACAACAAGAAGTATATAAAATTTTCCATTCGAATTAACAAAAGGACCCATAAAATCAATGCCCCACACATCAAAAATCTCGACAGTGAGAATAGGATTGAGTGGCATTTGATTTCGAGCACCTAGATTGCCCGTTCGTTGACATCTATCACAAGATTTGCAAAAAGCATATGCATCCTCAAATAGTGTAGGCCAATAAAAGCCACTCTCAAGGACTTTGAGAGCGGTACGTTTTACACCAAAGTGACCACCACAAGCATAAGAATGACAAAAAGATAGAATTGATCGAAATTCGAGTTTGGTACGCACTGCTGGGATAATTTGATCAAAGCACCATATTTCCACAAGTAGGGTTCATCCCACACATACTGCTTGGCTATTTTCTTAAGCTTTAGCTTTTGAAAAGTAGACATTGTACTAGGTACTTGCCTTGTAACCAAATAGTTCACTATATCAGCGTACCAAGGTGTTGATTCTTCAATTGAGAAAAGTTGTTAAATCCGGAAAACGATCCTCAGTAATGGGAGTTCTTCTTGGGAAACAACAAGTCTACTAAGATGATCAAGAATCGTATTCTCAACACCTTTCTTATCTCTGATTTCCATATTGAATTCTTGCAGCAAAAGAATCCAACGTATGAGTCTTGGCTTAGCTTCCTTCTTTTTCAATAGATACCGTAGTCCGCATGATCGAATATACAATCACATTAGTACCCACCAAATAAGCTCTAAATTTTTCTAATGCAAATACTATAGCCAACAACTCTTTCTCAAAAGAGTGGAATAGTTGATTTGAGCATCATTTAGGGTCCTTGATGCATAATAAATCACATGTGACCTCTTGTCTACTTTTTGACCCAAAACGACCCGATTCGCATAATCACTTGCATCACACATTAACTCGAACGGCAAACTCAGTCAGGTGACTTAATAATTGGTGCGAAGAGTCAACAATTCCTTCAATTTATTAAAGGCATCCTTGCACTCCTGGTCGAAGTTAAAGGCAACCTCCTTTTGCAACAATTTGCACATTGGCATTGAGATTTTGGAGAAATCTTTGATAAACCTCCTATAAAAACCTGCATGACCAAGAAACGATCGAATTCCCCTCACCGAAGTGGGGTATTGTAAGTTCCTAATCAAGTCTATCTTTGCCTTGTCTACCTCGAGCCCTTGAGAGGACACGATGTGGCCAAGTACAATTCCATGGTCTACCATAAAGTGGCATTTCTCCCAGTTTAAAACAAGATTAGTGTCTATGCATCTTTTAAGTACAAGTTCAAGATTATTTAAACAAATATCAAATGAATTACCATAAACACTGAAGTCGTCCATAAATACCTCAATGATGTTTTCCACGTAATCGTAAAATATACTAACCATACATCTCTCAAAAGTGGCAGCGCATTGCAAAGACCAAATGGCATTCTTCTATATGCGAATGTACCCGAAAGGACAAGTGAAAGTAGTCTTCTCTTGATCCTCCGGTGCAATAACAATTTGATTGTAGCCCGAATAACCATCCAAAAAGCAATAATATGAATGTCCCGCTAACCTCTCTAACATCCGATCAATGAAAGGCAAAGGAAAGTGATCCTCTTGCGGGTAGCCGAATTGAGCTTTCGTAGTCTATGCACACTCGCCATCCCTGTTTGAACTCTTGTAGGAACAAGTTCATCATCTTGATTTCTAACAACGGTGACACCTGATTTCTTAGGCACCACTTGCACCGGACTAACCCATTTCTCGTCGAAATTGGGTAAATCACCCCACACTAGTAATTTGAGGATCTCTTTCTTCACGACCTCCATCATTGGGGGTTAAGCCTACGCCGAGCATCACGATCGGCTTGATATCATCTTCCATAAGGATTCTATGCATGCACATGGCTGGACTAATGCCTTTGATGTCGCAATTGTCCACCCAATAGCCGTTTTGTGCTCTTTCGTAACCCTAAGGAGGCGTTCTTCCGTATTGCTGTGAGATTCTTTGCAATAATGACTGGAAGCTCTTCCCCATCACCCAAGTAAGCGTACTTTAAGTGATCAGGTAGAGGTTTCAGCTCTAATTTAGGTGCCTGCACAACAGAAGGTAAAGGAACTTCATCAGTTACAGGTAAAGAGATATATGAAATATTACCTCTTCTAACTTCTTGTGATGTTGTTAAAGCACCACATGTCTCAACAAACTCCTTGGGAATATCAACGTCCAAGTTAGGCATGCCATGGACGTCCAAATCAATGTTATTTTGTAAACAATGATTCAAGTTCATCTTCTCTATTCAAATCAAACATCTGTTGAAAGCTAACGAACTAATAACATCAACAGAAAATGCGAATGGATATCACTTGGATAACGCATGGCTTCAAAAATATTGAAGCGTATAACCTCTTTGTCAAACTCCATAGTGAGTGTCCCAAAGATATCACAATCAATCTTCGTCTTAGCGAGTCTTCATAAATGGTCTCCCAAGAAGTAATGAAGTAGACGAACAATTGTCCCCATCCCGCATATCCACAACAAAGAAATCAATAGGAAGATTAGTTCATTAACTTGCACTAACACGTCTTCCACGAGTCCCTTAGGATATATGTTAGACTTATTAGCTAATTGAATGATAATCCCCGTCTCCTTTAAAGGTCCGAGATTCAATGAATCATAAACATCGGCCGACATCACGCTTATAGAAGCTCCCAAATCGAGTAAAGCACGCTCGAACCGTTTTCACCAATAGTAATCGGCACCGTAAAACCACGGGGATCTTTACACTTTGCAGGCATCTTCTTTAGCAACATAATTTGAAGCACTTTCGCCCACTCGAGTGATCTCGTTAGCAATCAACCTCTCCTTCCTTGTACACAAATCCTTCGAACTTTGGCATACCCGGGTACCGATTCGATGGCCTCAATAAATGGAATGTTGATATGCACCTTGCTGAAATATCCATAATCTCCTTGTCCAGAGCTTGCTTCTTTGACTTGGCAAAACGACTAGGAAAAGGAGGTGGTGTGGTAAAAGTAGAACCGTGTCCTTAGGTTGGCCGTTGAGGTTGGCTTTTCCTTTGGAACAGTTTCCACCTCTACTTCCTCTTCCAAGTTGTGACTAACCTTTTCTTGTTGTTTTGGCTCTTTCACCGCTTCCCACTTCTTAGAGTTCTGACATTGACATTCGCTCTTGGATTCACAAAAGGTTGTGATGGCAACTTTGCTGAATTTTGTGCTTTTATTTCATTCATGTCTGTAGCCAATTGTCCCATTTGAAGTTGCAAGTCCTTTATAGCCATGTCTTGTTTCTGCAGGATTGTATCTTGACGCTGAGCATTGGCATCTTGCTTTTGCATCATCATTTTCATCATCTCCTCTAAACCGGAATTTTGAGTCTCGTTGTTGAGGCCGAGGTGGAGGTTGTGGTCGGAATTGTGGTTGTTGAAAACCACTGTCGCCCATAAGGATTAGGAGCTGCAGACTTGTCGATTTGCATAACTAAAATTTGGGTGATGTTTCCAACCTGGATTATAAGTATTAGAATAGGGATCATACCTTGGCCTCGATTAGGAACACAAAGATTCACCTGTTCGGACTCTTCTTCATAAGAAGGAATAATCACCGCTGCCATTCGTTGTACTACCTTCTCTATGTTGTTCATCCGTTGCTCGATCATGCGAGACTCTCCCATCTCACTAACTCTTCGACATTAGAGTCGTTTCTCGGAATAGAATTGTTGAGCATTAGAAGCCATACTCTCAATCAAATCGGTTGCTCATGAGATTGTCTTCTCAAGAAGTGAACCACCTAGCAGCCGCATCAATCAAATTCCTCTGTTTCGAAGTAATCCTTCGTAGAAGTATTGAATGATAAGTATTGAGGATATATTATGGTGTGGGCAGCTTGCCAACAACTTCTTATACCTCTCCCAATATTCATATAGAGACTCCCCAGACATCTGTAGAATGCCACTAATCTCCTTCCGAACGGATGCCGCTTTGGAAGCAGGAAAATATTTCTCCGTAAATAGCTTTTTCATCCGAGTCCATGTTGTAACACTCCCCGGAGGAAGACAATACAACCATTCTTCTCGCTAAGTCTATCAATGAGAACGGAAGGCTTGTAGCATAGCCATATCTCCGCCTCGCGGTTACATGCCTCAGACTTGTCATTGTGTTCGGAACTGTTGAAGGTGTCGATTTGGATTTTCACCTGGATGTCCCTTGAACTTTGGTAGATGATGAAGTAGATTCGACTTCAGCTCCACTGGGTTAGTGATTGCAATGCACAGTGGTTGCTAATCTAAGCATGGAGACGTCAACTCTCTTAAATTCCTCTCCGGAGGTGGAGGATCTCTCTCGTCGTCTGATTAACCATCTCTTCCGTAGAAGGTTATGGTTGCAACCGTGGACGTGCTTGTAGTACTGTTTCCTCTTGCGAGTTTGAATTCCACACCTCAGATAATCCCAATCTTTCGGTGCCGTGGATTAAGTACCCAAACAAAATTCTCAAAAAGCTAAATCAAAAACTAAAAATAAGACTAAAAACAAAAATAAAACAAATAGAAATAACAACTAAAGCTACCGATCGCTCCCCGTTAGCGCGGCGCCAAAATTTGATGCGTGTCGTAGGTGCTCAAATTAAATTACTTATTTACACACAATTAACCGGTAATATAATGGAAGTAAGGATCGTTCCCACGAAGAGCAGGGAGATTTAGTTGTCAAAAGTGTCACAATGGGGGTTTGTTTTAGAATGTAAACAAAATAAATAAAGCAATTGAAAATAATTAAGTTGCAAGCAATGGAGAGAAATATGATCGGGAATCCTTCTTCGTTACTAAACCGTCATCAAGTTATTATATTCATCCATTAATACTATTAATCACAAATTATTACCAACCGTGGAATAACAACTAGCTCAAGTGCTATCCCCTAAATCCCTTAAATCACTGGGTACTTAAGCTCTCCAATACTGCATTCTATTCTTCAAACCACCTAGTAGTAGCTCACTCAAGGTGTAATTTGTCCGAATGCTTTATCTTTTGTGAATTATAGATTGATCCTAGTAGTTAGACTCTTAGCTCAAGGTCCACTTTCTAGTGTTGTTTATACACACAATCACTATACAAAATCCCTCTGCAAGGTCTTGTGTTCTCTACTTTTGTATGAATCATTCGACTATTACTTATCTCCTAACTCAATACTAGCATTTGATTGAATCAACAAATTAATTCAGTTGGCCACCTAAACAATCTATCAATTAATCATAAATATTTTAATTAGTAAAAACAATCAATAATCATGTGAAGAACTTCAAAATAGATTTATATAATAACTCAAATCATGTCTAGAACTTAGAATTCATCCCCAATCACTAAGAAGTTTAGCTACTCATGGTACTAATAAAACCCATGAGTTTCATATAATAAAATAGAAAAGAAATAGTTACGGTGGTAGAAATAGCTCCAAACCCTAGCTTTTCTTCTCTTGAGTTCTCCTCTCCAATGGCTTGATAAAAGAATATATGATCCCCCCAAAAATATTAAGAAGTTCTCTTATATAGGTGTCCCAAATTGTAGTTGCGCCCGTGCTTCAAATCCCGGTCGAAAGTGGTCGGCAAGTTGCCAAAAACTAGCCAAATATCCCAAATACAACTCACGCCCAAGGCATGGTCGTGCATAAAATGGCTACAACCCATTGGGCTTGCGCTAAAGTGCAGCAGATCCGGCCCAACTTCCTTCGTTTCAACTACCATTGGCCTGTCAGTTTCTCGAACCGCGGGCATACTCTTCGGCTCTTTCTACCACGGACTCGAACCTCCGTCGCCGTCATACTGGCATACTCTTCACTCTTTTTTTTTTTTTTTCTTAATTTTCCATCGGACGGATTTTGAACCTCCGTGAGCGAAAATTTCTTCTTTTCTCGGATTTTTATCTTCTCTCGTCATATCACGTATACCAGGCCATCCGTGAAATATCCACTTCCCTGACTTGAACTCCATCTTCTTCTCGTCACTGCCAAACTACATCGATCAACAGCTAGACTCAGACTCCCAGCTGTGTTATCTCGAGCTCTGATATCTCATGAGACAGCCATACTATCAGCTCTGCCTTTAAAGATCCTCACCCATACGCAATGGAAGCAAGACAACATTACTTCCTCTCTTTCATCCTTGTTTGGTCTTAAAACTCTCACTCCATAACTGAACTACGTCTCCAATAGCACCGTCACTACTGCCATGCTCATCTCCGTCAAACGCCAATGGCTGCAACGTACTTCCGGCTCTACGATTTCCATCTGTCAATGGTATTAACCACACGAACTCAAAGCATCATTCTCTCCTCATTGCCGCCATTAGTTTCCAAAGATTCGTTGTCATCATGGCAGTCACCTCCAAAAACATCGTCGTCAACATCTCTCTCGAGCTATTCTCAACAATCAATGCCATTCCATGTTCCATCTTCTCTGTGTTTTCTCCCCTGTCCAACTTCGAACATCAACCGAAGCAATGGCAGACTCCAGCTATAGCTCAAACTAGCACGACTCTCTTTCTTCTTAACTCCCTGATTCTGTTTCACAGCAGCTATCTCCTCCCTGCTGCTCGATTCCTCGACCATACTTTGCAGCTCTCGGGTTCACCCTTCCACCCGATAATGGCAGCAACCCAGTTCTTCGTCAATAGCCATTAACACCAACTGCGGTAAACAGCTCCATCATGGTCTCTCGATGATCACCATCAACAGCACAGCTCTCCACTCTTCTAGCTACGTACAGCTTCGGCAACCACAGACTTCCAGCTCCATTATCTCCGTCAACTACCAACGGAAGTAACCTCAGTTCTTCCCTGTTCTCAGCAACTATGTTAATGGGACTCTTCAACTTCCGTCATTAATCATTACCATCAATCCTAATCATTGCAAATCATTCGTGTCATCTCCCATTATTGGTTTGTCTCCCCAATCATCTCCATGCTGCATGTTACGTACTTTGGTAAGGAGGAAGAAGGTGGCAGCCCGTAGTAGATTACCCAAGTGCCTTTAGTACCTTTTGAATCTTAGCAGCCCCTTACACATTGGCTACCCCTTATAAATTAGGCGCACAACTTTGCTTGCTTCAAATGCCCATAAAATCTTCATACGACGTCGGAACGACTCCATTCTTTCGCCGTTGGCTTTGTATTTTCGTCCTCTTCGAGATGATAGCATGCACTCCTAAGTTTGAACGAGTTCCACTTGGTCTTTGGTCCATCTCCGCTTTCGGCTAACTTCTTTTATTGCACAATTAAGTGCCAATTCACTTCTTTTGGATGATTCACCTAGCAAAACACAAATAAGAGAAAACAAACGTAATATACAATAATTTGCAAGAAAATATAGCAAATACTAGCATGGATTCGACACAAAATATATGTAAAATATGCACTTAACATAAGAGTGAGACTGAAAATCATTACCATATTATGCATGGTCTTGTGAACCATATGTATTATTCCCAAAAGGATTCATCACGAAAATTTTTATGCACACAACTCGTTTAGAGACTTACCTCTTGTTCCCAATTGTGCACATGCCAAACAAGTGATTTTTTTGTACCCGAAAAATAAGATTCTAATCCAACAAATTAGTAAAAGATAATAAAAACTAAATGCAAAAACAGAAAATTAAATAACAACTCAAACTACTGACTGCTCCCCGGCAGCGGTGCTAATTTTGATGAGGTGTCGAACTCGCAAAAATAAATTCCTTACTTCTCTTTTAACTAACTAGTAGTATACGGATAAGCAGGTTCGTTCCTAAGGGAGATTTGAGCTAAAGTTGTCGATTCAATTTCTGAATATTAATGCAAATATGAGGATGAGAATGATCAAGGACTCTTTCTCGGCCATGGAACAAAAATATTATCAATATAGCTAGGTTTCTGCAAAATATCTTTTACTAATAACCCTAGAATATTTAGTACGCTCAAATACTCCGCAATCTCATGAATTCACCGGACACGGAAGCGGTCGACTACCGGATTCTACTTATCAAGTTTCCTAGAAGTACGCTCTTTAGGTGTAACTTAATCAAATGCATTAAGCTTCGTGAGATAGGTTATTCCTAGTGACAAATACAAAAGCTCGACTCATCTACTAATATCATTCAATACATACGAATATTTAACAAAATCCCATTATCAATATTCATATAACGCTACTTGTATTAAGAGTCTCTAGACAATTACGGGTCGAAAAGGTCTTAACTAGCAATAGAATCGCCAAACAACCATTCAATTTGCAACTTAAACGATTGAGAAATAATTCATAAACAATATTGGTACCGTAGAGAATGAACAATAACGAGACAAATTGCGAGAAAACAAAGCATTTAAATATCAATTCGAGTTCATGTCCGGACGTTGAATCGTCCCTAATCAAGATGTAATTAGCTACAGGAGTTCATGGTGAAACAAACAACAAACTATAAAAGCAAACCAAACAGCAGGTGGAATGGAAAGGTGTTGTGGATGTGAAAGTGGACTTCCGTGGCTCAAAGAAGAACTGGCAGTAGAAACGGAATGGTGATGAGCATAAACTGCTGCTGATGTAGCTGCCTGCTAGTATGGTGCGATGGATGATGTTGTGGAAGGCTTGGTAGAGGACTGTTGGCAGACTGCAGTTGCCTGGTGATGGTGAACGCGAGCTGCAGGTAGAATTCCAGGTTCTAATGCTATGAATAGTATGCAAATAGGTGGTGGTGTGCAAAGTGGTTGTATGCTTATGAAGATGGTATGCAGGTGGATAGATGGTGGAGATGCAGGTGATTATGTATTCACTGGATGGATATGTAGAATTGATAGAGGTATGATATTGTTGCTGTAGGTGATTATGCAGGGGGTGGTGTGATGGTTGTCGTAGGCACAACAAATTAATAAATATATTTCCCACTAATTAACTGGTAATATAGCGGTAGTAAGAGATCGTTCCCACAGAGAGCTGTGTAATTGATAGGTTACTTGAAATAGAAAAATAAAGTAAATAGCAAATTAAGGGGGGTTTTGGTTGTAAAATAAATGGAAAGACAATAAAGAAGAAAATAGATGATTAAGGAATCCTTCGCCGTTACCAAGCAATAGCTGGATTAGTATACTTATTTATCGTTCGTAAGAACCATTCATCACCAACCGTAGAATAGCAGCTAGCTCAGTGCTATCCCCAAAACTCCTTTTACCACGGATACGGAAGCTCTCCAATATCAGATTCTATTCAACCGAACCACCAAGTAGTAGCTCACTCAAGGTGTACTCCAATCGAACGCTTTAGGCTTTGTGAATTAGGTTAATCCCAGTAGTTAAACTCTTAGCTCAAGGTTTACTTGCTGGTTTTATTTTTACACACGATTCCTCCACGGAATCCCTCTGTAAGGTCTCGTGATTTCTACTTTTGTAGAGAATTATTCGACGATTACTTATCTCCTAACTTCTACTAGCAATAGAACAATCATTAGACTAATGTAGTATGCATCCCAAATCAATCTAAGAATCACTCATAAACCCTAGATATGGTAAAGACAAACGATGATGATTAAAACCTCAAATAGACTTGTATTATTAATAAAGCTTCACGCTTAGAACATTGAATTCATCCTTAATCAACAAAGGACTTAGCTACTCATATTACAAAGAAGATGAATAATGGTGGTTTCCCCCTAAAGGGGTAAACCCTAGGTTTTGATATAGAACTTGTGATATGAGATTGATTCATATATGTGAAAGGCCTAATACTTATTTTTATAGGTTTACATTGCTTGGCCATCAAGTATCTAGTTCGGTTCAAGAACCCGACCCGATACTATGAAATAAAGACCCTAACCGTGTGTTTTGGCCTTCCAAAGTATGCATACCCGTACGCATACCTAAAAAATCACAGAACCAAAAGTATGCGCACCCGTACGCGTACCTCAAAATCCAGCAGAAATTCACGGAATTAAGTATGCGCACCCGTACGCATACCTCAAAAGTCTCCGGTATTCGATCAAGAGCTTGTTTTGCCCACAACTTCTTCGTCCGAACTCGGAATGACCTAATTATTTTTGCATTATTTTCCTCTTTCAATTCTCTTCAAGATGGTGGTGAGAAATCCTTAATTTGAATGAGTTAGTCTCGGTCTTTGGCCCGTCTCTTGATTTTGAGCGTTTTGCTCCTTTTCGTCGCACTTCTTCCACTTCTCTTGGACTTGGGCACTTGGATACTTGGAATACTTCTCTTCCTAACTCTTTTTAGCAATTTGTAGATTCTTTTTGGATGATTCACCTATTAGAGGCAAATAAGAGAAAACAATAGTAATAATACGAATACATGCAAGAATAATAGCTAAAACAAGTATGGAATGAACACTAAAATCATATGAATTATGCACTTATCATGGTGATGGAGATGCAAGTGCAGAGATGATTGATGGCTGTTCAGCGAGCAAATGCTCGCTGAAACTAGGGTTACAAGCAGCAGTTGTAGAGGGGGTATGCGATGATCCCTTTTCTGTTAGCTTTGCGCTTGTTTTTATAGCTTTCTTCTCCTGCCATCTCGTATAGGATTAACATCCCAACAATTCTAGTCATTCCCAAACCCTGAAGCTTCTAAATCTTAACCACTTATCTCATAAAATTAACGGCAGGGGAAGCACATGTGAGCTGTCTTCACGGCTAAGAATTCTGGTTTCCTGTCGGTGTTGGACACAAGTCCTAGCCTCTGTCAAATACTCATAATTCACTGCCCACAGAGCCATGGCTCATAGTTGCACATAATCAAGCACAACGGACTTTTCTTTCTCTGTATCATCTGATAATAAGCCTCATATCTGCCATGTAACCCCAAATTCCTCCTTGTCTCCTAAAAGCAGCCAAATACGCCCCTATACTCTCCTAGATTTGAGCACAAGAATTCTGTCAGCACCACAAATCGAATCGAAACACTTCTCCTCTGTTTCTAAATCATGTACTAGGTCATTCAAGATAACCCACAGACTCATGGCAAGCTGATGGAAAACGTACATCAACTTGTTGTGGCTGCAGTTGAAAATTTACTCGTTCGGGCATTTCTTCAAACACTTGATGTGCCTAACTTTAACAATGATGAACAACTGCAATTTCGATTTCTAAACATTTTCACATCTCCTTCCCTGCAAATTCATATAAAACCCATTCATTCAAATCATTTCAGAGCTCAAAATCATCCATTAATCTGCTTTGTTCATCACTATCTTCAATGGCAGACATCAACTCCTCTTCCTCATTTATTCCTCTCAAACTCTGTCAAACACTCGAGAGTTAAAATCAAGCAAAACCTGAAAATACGGGGGTACAACAACCACACCCAGCAATTCGTTTGGCAATCTGAGAGGACTTACTCCAATATACTTTCTAGAGAAAAGTATATACAAGAGTTCATATCTTTATCTCTTAATTCAATCTGCAATCAGCAAATAGAAATTTGCGAGCCCGATTGAATATATGAGAAGTAACTTGAACGGTACCAAAGACCAATGTTCAAGGATTAATCAATTTCAATGAACAACCAAAGGTTGGATTTCCTAATTGATCGATACAACACACAACCTGTGATATTTAAATTATGTAACAAAATATAATGCGGAAAATAAATAACACAGACACCAGAATTTTGTTAACAAGGAAACCGTAAATGCAGAAAAACCCCGGGACCTAGTCCAGTTTTGAACACCACATTGTATTAAGCCGCTACAGAAACTATCCTACTACCAATGAACTTCGGACTGGACTATAGTTGAACCCTAATCAATCTCACATTAATTCAAGGTACAGTTGCGTTCCTTACGTCTCTGATCCTAGCAGGATACTATGCACTTGATTCCCTTAGCTGATCTATGACCCAAAGTCGAAGACTTGATAAACAAATCTGTCTCACACAGAAAAGTCTATTGGTATAGATAAATATGTCTCCCCCAGAAATACCTATGAGTTTTGTTCCATCTTTTGATAAATCAAGGTGAACAGGAACCAATTGATAAACAGGTCTTATATTCCCGAAGAACAGCCTAGTATTATCAATCACCTCACAATAATATAAATCGTATGGAAGCAAAACTAGATATTGTGGAATCACAAACGATGAGCCGAAGGTGTTTGTGATTACTTTTTATCTTGCCTATCGGAGATTAAATCTCGAGCAAATCTTAGAGAAGATAGTACTCATACGATAGAATCGGGCAAGATCAGAACACACAACTACAAAAAAAAATAGTTGGGTCTGGCTTCACAATCCCAATGAAGTCTTTCAAGTCGTTAACCTACAGGCTCTCGAGAGAAACCTAAGGTTAAAGGAGAATCTACTCTAGCTATGCAACTAGTAACACACAGAAGTGTGGGGATTAGGTTTCCCAGTTGCTAGAGTTCTCCTTTATATAGTTTTCAAATAAGGGTTTGCAATCTAAGTTACCTTGGTAACAAAGAATTCAATATTCACCGTTAGATGAAAAGCCTAATTCAACCAAGATAATATCTTTCAACTGTTATATCGAACTTAGCTTGTTTCACACAAATGAAATGTACCCTCATTTAGGTTTATGTAACCGTACATAAACGTGTACACCCAATAGTTAACCGAAGTTAGCTATATGAACACTCTCATATCAACATTGTTCGTCTTAACCATAACTAGTTCAAATGAATCAAATGAAACTAGTTAAAGAATTGTTCAATTGTTATATTCTCATAGAAGTATACAAGAACACAATTGAAGCAAAATCGGTTTGATTCACTCGAATCAATTCATGAACATTATAGCCACGGTTTGCAAAGATCGCATTCCTTATTATATAAATGTTTATGTTCATGTACACAACCGATTTTAGAACTTTAACCTTCAAGTATGCAAACGGTTCCGCATACTTGAAATACCCAGACCAAGATTGGGTTTCGCCGGTACGCAAACGGGTACGCGAACTTCCAATCCCAGCAGAAATATACGGACATGAACCTGTACGCCAGTACGCATACTTAGGTTCCCGGATTTCTCAAGCCAACAGGTACGCGAACGGGTGCGCATACTATGGTTCTCGGACATGGATTACATATGTGCAAGAATACACAACATGACATATCCAATAATGGTTAAGTGTTCTAAACTCTTATTTCAATCATTGAAACTTTCTTATAGGATTACAATAGCCGTTTTCACACACTATTAGCATCAAAGCAATTTTCAAGTTATTGAAATAATCATAACGAAACATTCCAAGTCTACACCAAATGATTGTATCACACAAACCATGTAAGATGTTACTCGGTAATTTTCACATGATCATCTTTTGACTTGCGTCAAGAATATAAGATGAACTTGGTCTAAGCGAAAGCTTGCCAACACATTTTCCGAGAAATATGTAAGCGAGTTAAACTCAGTTCGAAATCTCAAATGTGTAAAATAGAAAACTATATAGTAACACCACATATGTCTCAATATAGGAGATAGAGTAGAAATAGACTTTCCAAGTGATAGATGAGTTTCATTCTCCACATACCTTTTGTCGATGAAGTTCCACAAGCTCTCCTTAGTAGTTCTTTGTCTTCAAATGATGAGCACCGTGAAGTCTAAAGATCAACTACACAATCTATGTCCTAGTCCGAGACATCTACAAGTAAACTAGAAATCAAGACTTATAGTTTTGATCACTAACATTGACAAACATGCTTGAGATAGCAACGCATGCGAGTTTGACCGAGCAGTGCTCTAACAAAACCCATTCTTCTTACTGCTCCTAGTTGGTCTGAAACACAAACTTTCACACTTGATTCTCCTATACAGTTCATAGAATTCACAGAATCAACATCTTCTTCTCCCCTGCAATCTATAAACTGAACCCAAAATATCTTATGACTTGTATTAGTTGCTCCGTGGTTGTCTTGGTTTGGAGATTTGTTCTTCTGTCCGATCCCAGTATTCATCAGACTTGAGTTCACCTGTGTGAACCCTTGGTACAGCTTTTGTTTTTCATGTTTCAGTGAGGAGAAAAATGAATTATGTATAGTGTTATACTGCACTCGACCTAGTTTATTAATGAGGAGGTTACCCTGAGCAGAAAGTAGGTGTTCTTTAGTAAACTGCAGCTGGAATTCAGTGACTGCCCTGAGTAGATGGAATCAGGTGCTCCAGTAATTTCTGCTTTCGATGCTTTAAAGGCCTATTTCTGGTGTAGTTTTGAAGTTGTTTGTAAAGTGGTAAGAAAGATGTTCGTTCAACTCGGGCTTGTAAAGGTTTGATTTAAGAAAATACTAAAAACAAAAAAATATATATACACAAGGTTTGTCACAAATATCGAGAGATACTGAGTCACAACCATTCATAACCCATCAATTGAAGTCACAACCATTCAATAAAAACCATAAAACAATTAATAATCCATGCAAAAAGTCATGAAAGAATTAAATATAATTACCACACGCATGAAATATGGCTTCCTCCGTCATCCCAGTGTTGGGGTTTAGCTCCTCATGGTGCAAACACGCTCAAAATATGAATTCATTGCTCAAAGGTGTATTAAAGATGAAAATACAAAGAAAATCAATAAAACAGATCAACTGCAACGTTTATAAGCGTAGGAGGTTGACTGTTACAAAAGATACAGAAGAAATAAGACTGCCAAGAAACGACAGTTTCTGCTGCTGTAGATAAACTACACTTATCCGCGACTGACTTTGATCGTCCAATGTTCTTCATCTTTATCTTCTTCCTCCTGCTGTTGCGACTCTGTGCAGCGTGATTTCTTCGTACCAGAGCCCTCTGTTGGCTCCCCAAACTCTCGACTCCCCTTCCTGGAACTCGAATCCCTTTATTTATACACAACAGAGTTAACAAATCTTCACGAAATATTTTGTTTCCTTCCTTACAGAGTACGGTCTTCTCTTCTTATTTTTCTTTATTTCTTATATGTCTGCTGAGCTTCCTTGCATACTCAAACTTTCCTATGATAGACACAAATCTTACTGAGAATATATATTCTCTTCAGCCCCACGTGATTTCCTGTTTTGAACCAATTTCCCGAGAAATTCATATAGGTAAACTTCCTTTTTAGTCGAAACCTAATCACTTACCAACCCTGTATTGATATAACAGGCCTTAATCAACCCAGGTCCGTGAAGAAATCCGATAATATCACAAATAATACCAACCCAGAACTCGGTGATAGTTTTCCTCCCCTGTTTTATCGAGATTATGTAAACTCGTGTATATTTTCTTCAAACCAAACTCCTTAGCGCCCTTGCTTCGTATCAACAGGCCTAGAGCAACCCAAATCTGTGAACAAACCCACAAAAATCTTGTTTGAATTCTCGCCTGAAAGTCTCGCAGTCACAGAATATTATTTTCCCGTCAAATATGCTTTGCTTCATATGAGCAATCTAGCCCAAGTTGATCGAATGTAACACGCATACCAAGCCTGATTAGGCCTAACAGATCAATCCCAATGAAAATACCCGATTGAATCTCCCTAAAAGACGCCGAAAATTCAACCCCTATATCTTCCATTCACACTAAAAAAATTCCCGCCAAAAAGATGAATACAAATGTTGAAGATGACTTGCCCCTTATCCTGTTCTGGTGTGCCAATAGTAGCTGCTCTGGAAATGGGTTGCCCCTTAGTAATTGAAGTGCCCCTTATCCAAAATGTGGATGCCAAATAACAATTCCTCCGGGTGCTTTAGACAACTTTTCGAGCCGATTTTTCCAAAAATGTTTATTGGCCAAAAATACCTACACACACATAAAACACCATAATAAGTACAAAAATGAGAACTATCAATATATAGAATCGAGACAATTTAGACACAAAAATGTGTCTATCAAATACCCCCAAACTTATTATTTGCTAGTCCTCGAGCAAAAATAAAATAAAAACAAAATCCTAACTCACTGTCGCAGGCATCGTCGATTGCATTTAGCGTATGCAATAAGCCTTTAAACCCCTAGGTGGCCCTAGTGGCCGAGTTATAGTCTCGGGAGGGTTTACCAGAGGTGTACCCACAAAACCTTTACTCCAGATCCTAACTATCTACGCAGAACCTTGGAAGGCACTAAAAAGTCTCCTTGGTTGGCATACTTATTGACTACATGAGGAAGTATCCTGATGCGAAATTCCAATTGTTGTACACGAGTTTGCACTCAAGCATACTAAAATTCATATATAAGTCACAGAGCTCTACTCAGATAGTTTCTGGACATCATAACCTGAGTCAACAAATCACATGGACAGATTAAGAAATGGATATAGAAAAACATAGATGGTTTTGATGTTGACTAAGGTGAACGGTGTTTCTCATATCTGTCTGAAGGCCACTGCCAAAATGAACCTATCCTAATGGACTGAGATACTGGTCTGGACTAATATCAACACACTAGCATATACAAGGGAACCGGTGGTCGATAATTCTAACTCTAGGTCAACACAACTGGCATATACAAGGGTTCCAGTGGTCGACTTTATTGAATTTATTCCAATTGGTCTGATGGTCTGGTCTCAATTTTTTTTTTTTTTTTTTAACTTTTTTTGTTTTTTTCAACTTTTTTTTTTTTTTGTATCTCAATCACTCTATTTCACCCTAGCAGTGGTAACAACTTGAATCGTGAGCCCCACCTAATCACTTAGAGAAACATATTTTAAAGAAAACAAAATAAAAATAGAAGTGAAAAGGATTCAACGAGATATGGCGAAACTACCATGTTTTTTTCTTTAATTCTAACACCTGAGCTCTGTGCTTTTATGAATAGACTCTTTAGATGTTTCCATCTAATCAGATTGGTTCCTCAACTCCTACAACCAAAATGCTTCCATCCACTTAGATTGGTTAGTGCCATCCTTAATAAGTATAAATTTCTAGGCTCTGGAGTTTAATAATGCAACTAAAAAGTTTCTCACATACCCCCAAACTTAAATCTAACATTGTCCTCAATGTTCTAAAGATAAAATTAAAAGCATGAACAAGGAGAAACTGTTACCATTTGAAGTAAAAGAGTTAAGGAAAGATATTACCGTGTCGCATGAATATTGGGTTACCTCCCAAGAAGTGCTAAGTTTAAAGTCTTCAGCCAGACTACGAAAGGATTAGTCACCTCATAAAATCATAAAGTAATAGCCGAAATATCTGTGGGTCATCAAAACCAAATAGAGCTATCACAAGTAAAAGGAATCTGCAACATGCCAAGAAAATTAACAAATAAAGCACACCCTTGTCTAGTTTCATGTTTAAGACAACTACATCTAGCTGTGGTTCAGGTTCAGGTTCTATAACTGGGTCCAAATAAAATATTTTCATGTGCTGGAATTCCTCAAAGCTAAGATCCGGTTCAGGTTGTAAAGTCTGGAAAAACTCAAATAAGAACTTAGAAGCACATAATAATAATCTGAATAATTGCGGATCCTTAAAGTCAATCAGTTTTGACTCACACAATTGACAACGATGAAACTGGCGGTCAATCATAAGAAAATGTGTCGATACTAATTTCCTAAAGTACTTAGGATCAGTCTCAAAACTTAATAATTGACACATTTGAAACTTATATGTTCCCACAATTGGTTGAAAAATATTTGGTGGGAAAACAAAATCAATTTGGGTATCATAGCCTGGGCAAACCACATCAACCAGAGGATGGGTTTCTAACAACTGAACTTCCTTATGGACATCACTAGGTTCAGGAAAACGTGTATGAAGATAATATTTTAAAATGGTTGAGGCACATATGTCAAGTCCCAAGTGAGGGACCTTTCTAAGAGTTAAAGCACATGGAGAATGATAATCACCCCCAAACTTAGAGTTTTCAGTGTCTCTAGAAAAACTAGTCACAACTTCCCTAATTTCAAGGTCATCAGATTCCTAAAAATGGTTAATTGATTCTTCTAAGTCGGGTTCATCCTCACTCATCTCTACGAGTTCATTTTCTTTTTCTAAGTTTGTTGTTTCTAAATCGCTAGACTCAAAATATACTCGTTCCTCTAAACCATAATTGGCTTCGTAATCGAAAGGAAATACTACATCATCTAAGGAAGTGTTATCTTTAGTCAAATCCTCGTCCTTTTGAATAGGTGAATAATCATTAAAATTATTTGGATTTGAACTAGAAATAACATTATCATTATAAAGCTCAATTGGAGTGGAAAATTCTTGATCACTATGCCTACTTATTTCAAATTCTTCATCAACACTATTCTCATCATAATCATCATTATAATAACATGAAAATGGTTGAACCTCATCTAAAGTAGTGTTACCAATTCTATCCTTGTCATCTTGATTATGCAAATAACTATCTTCATTTTCAAGGGTACTATTGGAAACACTGTATTGGAAATTAAGATTATTTTGAGCCAATTTTTCTACAATCCTATTTGTACTCTCGTATATTGCTTAAGAGTTTCTTCTAAATACATCTTTGTTGATTTGCTCGTCCGAAAGAATGTTACAGGTTTTCTTCACAAATAAGGTATAACTCTTGAGAGCCTCTTCTAGAGAAATAGAGGGATTGTTTTGCTCGTATGACTGGTGGGTGTGTGAATAGTAATTGGGCTCACTCTGGTATGAACCATAACCTCCAGAAGTTTGATGTTCCCAACCACTATTCACACTATGGTCAAAGTAATGTCCATTTTGAAAATCAGACGGATATTCGTTGTATTGGCTATTGTAATGCCAGTTCGACATTCTATTGCAGGGGTGTGAGTTGTCACACAAAATAAAACCCACTGATAGTGGATTCGTGGGTGGATAGAGTCTTACCTCCCGTACCAGACGGGCGATGAACCGTTGAAGTCGACTCAGGCCACCGACTCCTATGTCAGTGTACGAACCCGAGGGGCCGAGACAGTATCATAACTGTCGTCCTTCCCTGCAAACAGTTTATATTTAATTTTTAACCCTTCCTTAGGGTTTCAAAAATAATGTCCAAGTCCAAAAATAAAGTCCAAAAAGTGTCCAAAAATAAAAAGAAAAATTACAAAAAGACAACCCTATTTACAGTTTCTAAAAATAAAACAAAATAGCTATATACAAAATCTTCTTCTTCACTCCTTTTGAATTCCTCTTTTCTTTCCCTCTTTGGAAGATGCTTTCCTTTTATAGCACTTTTTCTTTCCTTGTAGCTTCGCTCCAAATCTGAAAAGAATCGAAAAATACCAAAGGCGTAAAAGAGAACAAAAAAATATATAAAAAATAAAAATTGAAATAACTCTAAAACCTAAAACCTAAAACCTAAATACAAGTCCGCGTCGGCGGCGCCAAAAATTGGTGTAGTTTTGAAGTTGTTTGTAAAGTGGTAAGAAAGATGTTCGTTCAACTCGGGCTTGTAAAGGTTTGATTTAAGAAAATACTAAAAACAAAAAAAAAATATACACAAGGTTTGTCACAAATATCGAGAGATACCGAGACTCGGGATTCCACCATAAACTCATTCATGCGATTCATATATTTATTCCAAACAATTATAACTCAAATAAAATATTGACTCTATTTCTTTGCCAAGGTAGATTTTTGAAAAGCAACGACTGTACATCTAAAGCATGGGATATCAAAAGACTTAACCTAAGTATAACCCATCAATTGAAGTCACAACCATTCAATAAAAACCATAAAACAATTAATAATCCATGCAAAAAGTCATGAAAGAATTAAATATAATTACCACACGCATGAAATATGACTTCCTCCGTCATCCCAGTATTGGGGTTTAGCTCCTCATGGTGCAAACACGCTCAAAATATGAATTCATTGCTCAAAGGTGTATTAAAGATGAAAATACAAAGAAATTCAATAAAACAGATCAGCTGCAACGTTTATAAGCGTAGCAGGTTGACTGTTACAAAAGATACAAAGGAAATAAGACTGCCAAGAAACGACAGTTTCTGCTGCTGTAGATAAACTACACTTATCCGCGACTGACTTTGATCGTCCAATGTTCTTCAGCTTTATCTTCATCCTCCTGCTGCTGCGACTCTGTGCAGCGTGATTTCTTCGTACCAGAGCCCTTTGTTGGCTCCCCAAACTCTCGACTCCCCTTCCTGGAACTCGTATCCCTCTATTTATACACAACAGAGTTAACAAATCTTCACGAAATATTTTGTTTCCTTCCTTACAGGGTACGGTCTTCTCTTCTTATTTTTCTTTATTTCTTATACGTTTGCTGAGCTTCCTTGCATACTCAAACTTTCCTATGATAGACACAAATCTTACTGAGAATATATATTCTCTCCAGCCCCACGTGATTTCCTGTTTTGAACCAATTTCCCGAGAATTCATATAGGTAAACTTACTTTTTAGTCGAAACCTAATCACTTACCAACCCTGTATTGATATAACAGGCCTTAATCAACCCAGGTCCGTGAAGAAATCCGATAATATCACAAATAATACCAACCCAGAACTCGGTGATAGTTTTCCTCCCCTGTTTTATCGAGATTATGTAAAATCGTATATATTTTCTTCAAACCAAACTCCTTAGCACCCTTGCTTCGTATCAAAAGGCCTGGAGCAACCCAAATCTGTGAACAAACCCACAAAAATCTTGTTTGAATTCTCGCCTGAAAGTCTCACAGTCACAGAATATTATTTTCCCGTCAAATATGCTTTGCTTCATATGAGCAATCTAGCCCAAGTTGATCGAATATAACACGCATACCAAGCCTGATTAGGCCTAACAGATCAATCCCAATGAAAATACCCAATTGAATCTCCCTAAAAGACGCCAAAAATTCAACCCATATATCTGTCATTCACACTAAAAAAATCCCGCCAAAAAGATGAATTCAAATGTTGAAGATGACCTGCCCCTTATCCTGTTCTGGTGTGCCAATAGTAGCTGCTCTAGAAATGGGTTGCCCCTTAGTAATTGAAGTGCCCCTTATCCAAAATCTGGATGCCAAATAACAATTCCTCCGTGTGCTTTAGACAACTTTTCGAGCCGATTTTTCCAAAAATGTTTATTGGCCAAAAATACCTACACACACATAAAACACCATAATAAGTACAAAAATGAGAACTATCAATATATAGAATCGAGACAATTTAGACACAAAAATGTGTCTATCAATGTCCTGTTGTGCTTTGAATCCGCCAATGCCTAAGCTTCCCGAGCAATGAATCCGCCGATGTACTGCAGCTGCAGGACATGATGATGAATTATCTATTGATACAAATTGTGCTTCTTTTTGACATGTTCAAGGAATGCCAAGTTGCAAGCTATCTCCTCTTTTTTGTTAATACTTGTAAAGGAGACCCGCAGATGCAGTTCTTTCTTTTGGCAATAGTATAGATATATAGATCTGCCAATTTCTTGGATGTTATATTAGGTCTTTCTTCTTGGCAACATTATATAAGTTAAGTCTGCCAATATTTGTGGTTTATATTACGGCAGCTTAACTTTACATATGTATATGTTAGAGATGGAATTGATGAAACTCATCACTTATATATTGACGTTATGCATATATATGTACCATATGATCCTGTAGGATTCACATTAAGGTATTTCATGAGAACCGATAAATACCCGGACCCGATGGTTACCCGTTGTATTTATAGGGTCCGGTTCTGGGTCCATAGAATTGAGAACCGGAACAAGTGGGACCTGGACCCGAATATAATAACCGGTTCCGGTTCTGGGTAGTATGCTACCCGGACCCGTTTGGACCCGTTGGCAGCCCTATATACAAGACTCTGATTGGTCTAATTGGTCTGGTTTTTTTTTTTTTTTTTAAGTAACTCAATCACACTATTTCATCCTAGTAGTAATAACAGTTCAATGTTAGTGTCCAACCAAATCACTTGGAGAAACAAAAAGTTTGCAAAAATAAAAACAGAAGGTGATATGGTGACGATTCCGAGATATGGTAACAATTATCATGTTATTTCTAATACCTGAGCTCCGTCCTTTTAGTTAATGGGTTCCTCAACTCCTGCAATCAAGATGGTTCCATCCAATTATATTGTTTAGTGTCATCCTGAAGGCATAAGTTTCTAGATTTTGAAGTTTATCATGCAATTTTTTTGTTTTTCAATTTTTTTTTAAACTAAAGGCATCAAACTCTACAAAATTATATACAAATTACATAAACTGATACTCCAACTCATAGCTATTTCTGAACAATAGAGGATAAACACTAAACAAGCTATTTAGTTGGCATCTAATCCCAACTCAGCCAATATATACCTCATCATCAAGAAAAAATGCCATCTAGTGTTTATTCTAAATTGTTCAAAAATATCTAAAGTTGGAGTTTTGTATACGTCAATTTTTGTTCTTATTATACCCTACCCCCACACTTAAATCAAACATTGTCCTCAATGTTTCAAACTATTGCAAAAAGAATAAGAGGAATACTTGAAAAAGACAAGGAAGTAAGAATTGGAATTGTTCACATGATTGACGCACACGAGAAACATTCAAAATAGACTCCCCATATATCAACAATCTGAAAATTTGAGGATCCACCACTACGCCAGAATGGAGGTTATTTGATGGGGGTCTATGAGGAATTTGACAGGAAAACACTATCATTTCATATTTGATAGGTCTTGGTTATCAAAAATTTATATAGTACATGGGCCACTATTGAGATTTTATTTTTGACGGGGCACACTAATTCAATCCCACTTCATGTTTACTTAGCCATAAATTTCTTTTCAATACCTCTTCCTTCACCAATCTATCTTCCTCCATCAGATCGATCTTCTCTGTTAGGGATTTGAATATGTTCTTATGATTTTGAATCAACATCTCGTCATAGAGACATAGACTGTTGGAAGTGGCGATAAAATTTGGGGAAAAATGAATCTCGAACAACAATAATAACTTATTCCTGCTTCAAACCTAAAATTGATCATTTTGATCTCTGTTTCCGAAGAAGAATCCATCGTCAAAGATGAATTGGAGACTTAATCTCGGCAATTTCATCATTGAATCAAAATGAAAACAAGATAAGTTTCCTTTTACTTTTGTAGTTATACTCGCGATTATGAAAAAATTAGGTTTTGTTTGCAATCTAATTTCTGATTCAATTTGAGTTTAGTATCTTAAAACTCTATCAAATTTATGATCCGATTTAAAATCAGAGTCTATATTTGTTATCGTCTCCTATCAATCTTCATTTTGAGATAAATTTTGAAAAACAATTGAAAAAAAGCTCGCCAAATTTTTCTAGGTTTTATCACTGAAATTTGATTTATTTCTCAATCTGCAATCCTGATAGGAAGCTGTTGATTCATAATAATGGAAGGATTTATTACATCCAGAAATCTCAAAATGTATAATCATTGGAGCTGAACCAGGTACTAAGATTTTCCTCACTGGTTATTAGGTGTGTAATTTTGTATTTTTTATTTTCATGTATGTGCATTATATGAAGAAGCAGATTGGATTACACTTGATATTCAAAAGAAGAGGAACATTGAGCAAGAGAAGGGTAAGGAGATGGTAAACTATTCATGTTATGTGAAAGTTTGAGTTCATAGATATGGTTTTTTTTTTTTTTTTTTTGAATTTCATCTGGGTGGTTCTAGCTTTGCCAGGAAGAGGAGAATGCCACAATGCAGAGGCGTTTAAATGATTTGGTAAGTTCTAGCTTTGCCAGGCTACATGTTCCTTACTTTTGATAGAAAATCTATAACACTGGTTGTCATATTATTCTATGATATGTTGATTATGTTGCGAATGAAAAATGTAGACAACACTAGAAAATTTTGGTCACTTACTTGGTAAATTGAAAAAAAATTGTTTTTATTCTGTTGCATGTTGTCTGGTAGTTGACTTGTTTTCCGTTTTTCACCCTTATTAGTGTGCTTGAAATTGGGCATATTCAAAACTGCTTGTGGGTTCCCAGATTTTCATTCAGTGATAGAGATTATCTTGAGTGGCATGAGTGCCTCTGAAGATTCTGCAGCAGCTGCAGCTTTGGCCTTTAGGCACATCTGTGATGGTTAACATTCTTCTCTCTTTAAAATCTATTTGTTTGTAAGTGCATACTCTTGTTGGAGATTTCAGCTATTCAGTGGTGTCGTTGGTGTGTGTCCCATAACATTCCTTGGCAGAGAATGAGAACATTAGTAACTAGAAAGACAACAAATTTATCCAACGCTCTTACTTCAACCTTTTCTGTGTTCATTGGTTTACTAAAGTTTTTTACTTTTTCTCTGTTTCAGCATCAAGACTTTTTTCTCCACTTGATCTAGGATCATCTAAAGTTGTTCTGTGTTTGCAGTTGTATGATATGCCAAAGATGTATAAATCAGTTTATTTTTTTATTGAGGGATCACTTCCAAAGTTATGGATTCAAAATAATTAGTTTTCTTCTCTTGAATAAACTGCCGACAAAAGCTTTGTGGATCTCTAGATGGTCTCATCCACATATACCATACAGCGGTTAGTGGGCAAGGTTTCTATGAAGTCTCTGCCGAAGAGTGATCGTACTTGGTTGAAGCATTGAGGTATCAAAGATGCTTTACTATATTCCACTGGATGCTTAAATACTTTAAGAAAAATTACTGAAGTTTTTGGATTGAAATATCTTCCTCCTAAACATGCAAAAAATGTTCTGGAAGCATTATTCTTTCTGATGTGACTCAATAATGTTGTAGAAAGTGGTAGTAAGGTTGTCGTTCACTCGGACTTGATGAAATCGATCTTAGGATTTAATAAAGAAAAATAATAAAAATACAGAATATATACAATTTATGTCACAAGATGGAGAGAGTTACCGGGACTCGGGATTCCACCAATTCTCACATTCATGCGGTTCATCTATTAATTCCGGACAATTAAAGCTCATAAAATAGCAAACATCGACTCTAATTCTTTGCCAAGGTAGATTTTATAAAGAATTATATGTAACTCACAAGCATGGCGCATCTAAAGTACCTAAGACTAAGCATGCGACATCTAACGAATTCACAAATAATCAAGAAAAATCATAAATCAATTATAGTATTGCAAATAGTCATAAAGGAATTAATTAGAATTACCACATGGGTGCAAAACAGCTTCCTCCTTCGTCCCAGTGATGGGTTCTAGCTCATCATGTTGGAAACACGCTCAAAATTCATTATTATTGCTCAAAGGGTGTTTACAAAGATGAAAAGGGAGAAAATTTTATAAAACCGGGTTTGTAACAATTATATTTGTTACAAACCAATCTGTTACAGAGAACGATACAATGAGAGTGTCGTTGTCACTGTTGCTTTAAGTCTGCCTATGGACTACGACCCGCAAAAACGACGGTCCAGCGTGCGTTGAATGTTCTTCGTGTTCTTCAATGGCAGCAGCAGCAGCAAAATTCTCCAATCGACTTTTATTGCTCTGTGGTCGCTCCCAACTCTCCCAAACTCTCCCCCCTTTTGCTCTAATAACCCTCTGAACCTTATATAGACTCTCAGAACCGAGAATAATCCTCTGTAACTCCAGCGAATCTTCCATTACTCGGCATTGAAGAAAAATATTCTCGGGAATATTTTCTTCCCTTTCTTGCCTGCACCATGCATCTGCAGCTGTCAATTATGCGTATAATCTCTTTTGTTAACTCCACAATGCCTCTGTTGCGACTCAGCATGCTCCAAACACACACACAGAACAAGTTAAGAACACACAGAACCCGTGAATAACTCGTGTCCTCTGTTTTCTTCCACACGAATTGTAGCCAAATTTAGACGAATCTAACGACTATACCAACTCTGTCTAAGAGTAACAGGCCCAAAACAATCCACTTGAGTGATTGAATCACTCCAGAAATCTCCAAAACCGAATCCAGCAACACTCGGGTTTTGTTGAGCAAAACCCGTGACTCCATGTCGTCTTCAAACTGAGCTTCCAGCCAAATATAACCCACAACATCGATCATACCATGCCTGTTAAGTCCAAACACGTCATCCCAACCAATTTCAGCCATTGAGTCTCACTAAAACACCTTCAAAATCTGAACCCTAATTCTGGTTCTTTGAAACCAGATTTTCCCGCCAAAAACCAGTTTTGAAAAGTAGAAGATGGTTAGCCCTTATCCAGCAGCTGGGGGTGCGAATATCAATTGGGTGCCCCTTAGTAATTGGGTTACCCCTTATCCAAAGTGGGAGTCCGAATATCAAATGTCCTCCGGGGGTGTTCCGAGCAACTTTTCGAGCCCAATTTTCCAACAATATTTATTTCCAAAAAATACCTACAAACACACAAAACACCATAATAAGGACAAAAACGAATACTAACAATATGAAACATTAAGGACAAATTAGACACATAAATGCGTCTATCACTCTCCTGTTGTGACTCCGTTGCATGTGAGAGTTCTCTAAAAGGCTGACTTTTTAAATATCTAATTTGCGTAGTACAAATTCGAGTGTTTCTGGATTTGATCAACCAGGAACTCCTCAATTAAGGTCCCAGAAAACTGCAAAAAGCACTTGCACGGGAACTTACTATTCATGTTGATCGATTGGGAAACATATTCAGGTACTACCATCACAACAACATCACCATCCATGTTTCCCATATCTGTCAAGTGTCAAGTGAAGTGATAAATGTCTGTATTTATAAACTGTAAACATTCAAAGTGTCTAATTGTCTATTATCACTTGTCTAATTGTGTTATTTGGATGGCAGATATTTGGTTCTGACCCGTCTTGTGCAAACTATCTCTGAAGTTTGATTGCAGCACTTTTCAGCCACATAACACATCTTCTGACCAAAAGTGAGGTAATTATGATTGGTGTTCATTGCACCATTTAAGATTGACTGACTGATAATTTACAACAGCTTTTACTGTTATTTTTGATACATCTGGTCGTGACTGGTTTATCTAGATAAGTTTTATGTTCTACTTACAATCCTAACTTAATCTTTCCTTAAATGTAGTTTTACTTGATCATATCTTTATCATCATCTCAAATGTGCAAATATATGTTAGTATATTGGCTGAGCAAGACGTGGATGCTCAAGGAGATTGTTCTCACGAGCTTTATGTTTTTTCTCTTTTTTCGCAAATTTTAGTTCTTGTAGATGGGGCAAAACGAGTTGCTGGTTTTTACGGAATTGAGGAGACGACCGTGCGAAGGAAACTCCTTGAACCTAGCGAACTTTCAAACCTCACACAGATGCACTACAAAAAGGGAGTGCTTTGAATTCGAGCGATCAATCTGTAGGACTCCGGCCTAAACCAAGACAATGGCCGTTCCAGAGTCAATTCGGTCACAAGAGAGGATGGGTCGATCTGTAGGAGGGAAGCTGAGAAATGTGTGAGATCAATGGTGATCGAAGATTGTAGGTGTGTTATGTATTCTGTGTGAAGAAATAAGATAAGCTCTGATTGATTGAATTTTGCTCTGTTGAGAGTAATTGCTCAGACGTCGAGTTCTTAATCTCTTGTTGTCTGTTTGATGAAAGATTGTCTTGTTTTCAATCATGATTCAAAGGCTTATTTATATTACCAGGATTGTAAACACCATGATCCCATGAAGTGTGACAGTTGATGGAATCAAAGAGTAGAGAATTGGAAATCGTGTTAAAACCAGTTACTCAACGTGCGGAGACTTGGTCGATTTTCCATCCACTACTTTGCTAACTCCTTCAACTGATTGCAGAACTTGCTCACATTCTCATCGTGTGTATGAACACACGTGCTATAGACCGCCATACCAAAACCCTAGTTAATATCCCCCATGTGACACGATTGATTTCTCGTGATTGTGGAGTCTGCAAGGCAGACGTGTATTTAGTCAGTTGTTGACTTCATGACTTCATGGGACGATGAGTCCTTGTATTGTTGAGTCGAACATGATTTGCAAATGTTCTGAGACTCATGAATTGAACATGTCTGCTGAGACAGAGGTATGATTCTCACGTAAATGTTGATAGTTAAGGTGAACAAATATTGCTCATTCGATGGATTGTTGAATATTGACAATTGAACCAATATTCCTTAGTCCGAGCAAATGTTGCTCGTCTGATGAATTATTGATAGCATGACCAAATGAAATATTATTTAAAATACTAGCAACTAAGCCTGGTATAATTAATAAAATGTTGATCATGGGATCGTCATAAAGTTATTAATGTTCAAATCCAGAATTATGAACCTTGGACTCGAAACCCTAATTCGATCAATTGATGACCAATCGATGGTTTATTGAAAATTAACCACGGAGTGAAGGAGGGACCGGCTACATGGGATGATGAGTCGACCATGTAGCGCCCAGATGCTCAAGTGAGCAAAAATACCAAAGTCTCTTGAAGACCAGTTGGCCAGAAGATGATTAAATGTTGGTTTAATCATTTATTAAAATAATGCTCATCTGAGCATCAGGTGATAAAACCTAATCAATTATGAAGAGATGAGGGACCGACCAAGGGGTCATAAAACCGTCCCTAGTTGGTCAAAGGATCGAATGACGATCGTTTCACGAAATTCCAAAATTGTTCGGAAGAATTTGAACCTAATGTGAACAAATTAGGTCAAATGATGAAAATATGAGGGACCGGCCTCTTGCAAGCCAGAGAGCCAACCCTGGTCGGTCAAGGTAATATGCTCGTGTCACCAAAGTGTTCGCATCTCAGTCCTGAGAATTTTGACATTTTCTGATGTGCATTTGAGCAATCATTTGAGAAAATATGAAGAAATCAGGGATTTTGCTGAAACTGAGGAAACTTCATGAGATGAAGGAAAATAATTATAAAATAAAGGAATCATGAAGTGTGGGACCGGCTATGGCCGGCCGGCCAATGAGCCCGGTCCCATAGCATTTTTCCTAATTTTATTATATTTTTCATGATTTTATGAAAATACCATGAAATCAAGGAGTTTGTTGAAATGAAGGAGTTTCCTTGAAGTGAAGGAGTTTCCATGAGGTGAAGGAAACATAGAAAATAATAATCATAAAATAAAAGGCGTGTGGGACCGGCTAGGGCATGACCGGCCGGCTAGGGCTCGGTCCCACGAGTTTACCTAATTTTATATTATTTTTCATGACTTGAAGGAAATATCATGAAATTAGGGAAATACCATGAGATCAAGGAATTTCATGGGATGAAGGAAAGAATAATAAAATAATAAGGAATGTAAGGTGTGGGACCGGCCACAACTAGGACATGACCGGCCGGCTAGTAGGCTTGGTACCGCATACCTTTCCTAATTATTTATTATTTCCTTGATGTGAAGGAAACACCATGAAATTGAGGAGTTTCCTTGAAACGAAGGAATTTTGTTCAAATGAGGGAATTTTCATGAGATCAAGGAATATAATAAAATATGATAAAATATAAAATTGGGCATGAGACTAGTCACGGCACGACCAGCCGGCCGGTGGGCCCAGTCCCCAGCGCCTTGGTCAGTATTTTATTATTTATTATTTTCTTTCCTATTTTGCATAGGTTCATCATCCCGTCGTATTTTGAAATACTCATTCGTGCATTCAGGTGCTCGTTAGTGCATTATTGTTGAGTACACTTGCACCATTTTGGTCGGGGCTTACTCGATAGTAGCTCAGATGCCCGTGTGTTGAATATTTATTACTAACCCATGGAATTCTGCTGGGAAGAAACATGAATTGAAGTAATGAAATATTGTGGAAAACATAGAATATTTTCCAGGGATTCAGTTGATGAATCTGATGATTTAGGAATAATTAATTGATGGCTCTATACTAGTACGATCGTCTATGAGCATTAATTATTCAGGAGTAATATGCGCTAGTTGAAGCGTCATATTTCTTTTATATAGTCAGGGAAAACATTGTTACATCCTGAAGACGTTATTGCTCTATACTAGCAGGAAAGCTGTCTATGAGCCGTCCAATCTTTCGATTCTATACAGAAGTAATTACTGAAATTGCTCAGTATTCATGAGATATGATGTTGCCTCAGCTGAGAGACTACACATCTACATACACTCTGAGAGAAAGTATTCTCAGTCAAAGATTCTTGTGGCATGAGCTTTCATGCTTTCGATAAGAGACATGAGCCTCAATACTCGTCTGATTGCTGGATCAGGAGCATATACAATTATGGGTTTACGATTTTGGCCCTTGTCGAAAATCCACCATCTACATTAAGTCCCCTGCTTAGTGAGGGACAGTCATGTTCCTCAGTCAGCACTGAATGGTGAATTTCCGGTTACAAACAATATAAGCAATTGAACTTAGTCGTAAGATAAGACGTTACCGGATTTTTTGATAGTACGAGCAAACCACGACTTGAATGAAGATCCCAGTGGCATGACAGAGCATCTTCTAATGAGCATAAACTGGTGTTGAACTGCTGATTTTGATGGCGGGACCTTGGTCATTTTAGGATTCACGGGCCGGGCCCAAATAAGGAAATCCTTGTGAGATTAGGTTTTGGAAATAAAATTTGATATTTAAAAGTGAATTAATCCTCCTTTTTTTTTTTATTTCTTTCCACGACCGACCACCACCTTGATCCCTTCATCTTCTTCACGCCCGAGTAGAGGAAGGAAGCAGAGAATTTTCGTTGGAACCGCCGCCGTCGACCGTCGCAGCCACCGTCCAGCCAACTTCCGGCCGGCGCCGACCAGGTGGGTGAATTTTTTTTTCTTTTTTTTTTTGTTTGCTTTTTTCATAAGTTGTTAATGATGAAGTTATATACATGTGCATGTATGAGTGTGAGTTTTGTATAAAACCCTTGTTTTTAGAAAACGTATGTTCGTTCGATCATTAGTTTAAGAAACTAGTAATAATCCCTGACTTATGAGAGATTTTTTTTTTTTGTATATAGACCCGTGTCTAGTGATAAAATTTTGTTTATGAGCTTTCAAGGAAATCAAAACTTTATCTTAAAAGATATGAACTTTTCACAAAACCGAAATAAACCCTCGTTTCAAAGAAAGACGATCGTACGAAGGAAAAGAGTTTTTTTTTATATATATGGAACCGTGATATATACCATAATATAATGCCATATATTTATTTACGTGAGTAAATAAAAGTTTTGAAAAATTTTACGTGAATTATTCACGTTAATCATTGTTTCGCAAAACCAAAACATGGGTTTTGAGCGACCCTTGACATTTAGGCAATTTATTATATTGTCTTGGTGTAAGTTTCATAGCTTAGTTGTGGATGTTCATACCATGAAAATTATGTTCATGATTTTATGAAAAATCAGGTTTCAATTTTTAAATGATAAAGCTTTGTTCGTTATTGTAGGTTTCAAGGAACGAACTAATTTTGGAGTGCTAACTCTTATATCACAATAACTGTGCTAGTGGAATTGTAAAGAGGTAAGAGTTAGGATTAACATTTTTGTAGTGGATTTATTATCAGCATATCCATAATTCTGTGCTCCTAGTTCCAGAAAATGATGACTTCCAGTAGCAGCGATTATGATTATAGATATTCTTCCAGCTCTTCTGAAGAGGATTCCAAAGCTTCCGCAGCCAAATCACGAGCTAAGATGAATAGTACTGAGGGAACGAATCCTAGTGCACCTCTTAATGACCATAGAGTTACTTATTCTGAGCTCATGAAGAGAAAGGCCGAGGATGATAAGATGGATGATCATCGGCGAAGAAGGGACCGGGTTCAGCGTAGAGTGCTAGCAGCTGAGGAGAAACTTCGATCTCGAGCTAACGGTGTACCCTCTGATTCTGATGCTTCGGAAGATGAACCCGTGTGGGTGCCACGAGATCTCAAGATTAGGACAGACCGGCGTACCAGGGAGATCGAGAAACTGGTCAAAGCTGACCTTGAAGCCGAGCGTGAAAAAGAAGAGTATTTGGATTCCTTGTACAACGATCCTGAAATTCATCCAGACTTCTTCAATGGCCCTGATAGTAATTCTGATGAGGAATTTGAAGAGGACTCTGCAAAAGACGACGATGATGAATCCGATATCTCTGACAACTCTGATGAATCCGATGAGTAGTCTTGCCCCTGGTCTTGTTTAGACATTTGAATGTTTTTTCTTAATCTTCGTAGTAGACATCTTCTTTGATTATTTGAACAGCTTCGCTTCAGAATTAGGATTTTCTTTTTGAGTGAGAAACCCTTTTATTAATATTGATTCTTCTTGATTGAAATTGATGAAATGAACCAATGTTCATGTGCCAAAATTCGTGATGATCCCCTTTGGTGAAATACTCAGTTGCAGTGACAATGTATTCATGTTTCTTCGAAGATGCTGGATTGATTTTACCGATAATATCCAGTCCCCAGCTATAGAAGGGCCATGGACTATTCACGGAATTCAATGAGAGACAAGGAGTCTGGATGAGATTACCATGAACTTGATGGCACCTCTGAACGTGCGCAGCTGCATCGTCTTCCATAGTCGGCCAGTAGTATTTCTCATGAATTTGGAGAAATAATTTCCTTTTTCCTTGATGCTCTACATCGTGCATCTCCTTCAAGATTGTTGGGATTTCATGCTCAGCTAAGCATCTCAGTAAGTTCCCACCAAAGATTTTGTGGTATAAGATTCCATCAAGAAAGACAAATATTTTAGCTCTCTGAACGAGTTTGATTGTTTCTTTCTTTTCCAATGGCAATTCATTATCCCGGAGGTACTTGATGTAAGGCTCCCTCCAGTCCCCAGTGTGATGAACTGTCAAAGCTTCTAACTGGTGAGGAGGCCTCTGACCATTAGGACAAGATGTTTGTAAGATTCTTGATTGAGCCTCCATGGAAGGCCAATAATATCCCATCCTTTGAAGATTTCTGTAAAGTGTCACCACCAACTTCTGTCCGCAAACCTCTTCATGTACGCATTTGAGTTGTTCGTACGCTTCGTCGTTTCTAAGGCATCGTGATAAGGACCTGATAGACACATTTTTGTGTCTGAATTGTCCTCATTGTCTCTATTGTTAGTCTCAATTTTTTGTACTAATTTTGGTGTTTTTATGTGTGTAGGTGTTTTTGGAGAAATACACTTGTGTGGAAAAAAATTGCTCAAAGAGTGTTATTTGGACCCCCGGGAGAAAAGTGATAAAGGCACCCTCATTTTGGACAAGGGAACCCCCAGGGAGCCAGCTGCTATTCGCACCCCCGGATTGGTTAGGGGGACACCACCTTCTTCATTCAAATATCAAAAATTATCGGGAAAACTGTGTTCATCAATGGCAGACTCTGGGTTGGATTTTTTTGACGTGTTAGAAGGAGATTCAATGGCTGATATTGATTGGGATGACTTGTTAGAGCCTAACAGGGCTGTTATAGGCCTTTTGTTCAATTAGTTTTGGCTGGATAATCCTAGAGAAGAAATCAGGGCACACATACGACGGAAGGGATATTCACGGGATTACACGATTGCTGCTCGTGTTTGGATAGAGCCTGGTCGCTGAAGGAGATTGAAATAGTTAAATAAGGAAGGTTGTATTGATACAGACGCGTGCTGCTACAAAAAAGAGAAAGAATATATCCCGAGAATAATTTTATTTACTGCCGAGCTTTGGAAAGATTTTCCGGAGTTATGAGGGGATATCTTTGCCTTGTCGAGTATATATAAGTTGTTGAGGACGAGTAGAAGGTTTATGGAGAGTTTGGGGCGATTTTGGAACATCACAGAGAAGAGAAAATCAAGTTGCAGAGAGAAGTTTCTAACAACTTTGCTGCAGAATCAAGAACACGAAGAGCAGACGGCCAAATACCGTCGTTCTTCAATAGTGTCAACGACAGAGCAACGTGGGTCGTAGTTTAGAGAGAGACTTATATGCTACAAACGACTACAACAACAGTTTATTTCTATCACTCTCTGTAACAGTCCGGTTTGTAACAAATAAAACTGTTACAAACCCGGTTTTATAATTTCTTCTCCCTTTTCATCTTTGTAAACACCCTTGAGCAATAATAATGATTTTTGAGCGTGTTTCCAACATGATGAGCTAAACCCCATTACTGGGACAACGGAGGAAGACGAATTTCATACATGGGCAAAATTATTTAATTCTTTTTTTAAGACTTTTGCATTAATTTTAATTGAAATATGATTTGAATTAATTGGTTGTCATTTAATTTGATGAGGTATGCTTAGCTTAAATGTTTTGATACATCATGCTTAGGATTTACAACCAATCTTTTGAGAATCTATCTTGGCAAAAATAAGAGTCCATGTTTTTATTTGTTGAGCGACAATTGTTAAAAGAATTAATATTTGAATCTTTTTGTTATGAGTTTGGCCGAATCCAGAGTCCCAGCACATCTCTTCATCCTATGACAATATTTGTATATATATTTTTTTATTCTATTTTATTAATTCTAAAAATCAATCTCATCAAGCCCGAGTGAACGACAACCCTTTTTCTTACTACAACATCATTGAAAATAAGCATCAGGACCCATCAGGATTTCGATAATATAACGCTCCATGAAGCAAGAAATAATTTTTCAATTCCTTGAGACTGACTTTCCCTTCTAAAAGAGAACTGCTCAATTCATGAATAATAGGTGCTCGCCAATCGTCTGCTTGAATGTCTTCGACTTGAGCAAGCCAGGTAAATGATACAGTATGCCTCTGTACTGTGATTGTTTTCTCTGCCCTTTCGAATTGTAGCTTAGAAGTGAGAGTTGCCAGGCAGTCGGCATGCCTATTGTTAGTTCGTCCAGTATGGACGATAGTTGCATCAGCAAAATGAGTTAGTATTCGTTGAGCTTCAGTTCTGAATGGGGCGAGCGTGATTTCTTTGAAAGAGTATGTTCCATTCATTTGATTAACCAGTAGCTTTGAATCTCCTCTTATCTCAAGGTGTGTTGCTCCCGCTTGCTTGGCCAGGAACAATCCTAGTAAGAAAGCTTCATATTCTTTGAATTGTTGCAAAGGGAAATCCAAATTGAACGAATGTGAGAAAACTTCGCCAGATGGAGATACTAACACTACGCCCGCTCCTCCGGTGTCGTTGCTAGGGGTGGCGGATCTATCAAAGTATAGAAGCCATGTCTCTTCTTTGATAACTAAGATATGTGAAACTCACCGGGTACATCTTCATGTAACATTGT
>JAJJWW010016817.1:0-11366 GCA_023531295.1 Papaver armeniacum
TGCAACAAAGAATCCCAAATATTTTGTGAGTTCTATCAAAGCATTATTCACTAATGCATGACTCCGCCTAGTGTTTTCCTATGCTATGTTCCCAGAGAACTCTCAATATTGGCATGACATGACGATTAAATGTTCGCCACAACAGAGTAGCATGAATCTCCAGAAGTGTCAAGATTGAGACCCGCATAAAAACACTCACATAGGCTACACCACCCTCTGACAAAGAGATCAGCGCGTTCGCACACTTTTTTAATTAAAGTTATCATGATCGAACACATATTTACTCCTTAAAGAAAATCTAGACTGTTAATGTCGGTCTCAGAAAACGATCACGACCACAATTTGGCCGCGCAATTTAACGAGCTTGGATTACTCCTAGCAGAACTAGGAAATCACCTTAATGACCACCGACGGGCCCACTGATGCCCTAGTTGATCGATCCCTATGTAGCTCGTTCAAAAATGCTTCAAACATCGACCCAAACATGGGCGTTCACGCTGCATAACATAACTCAAACGAATTGAGACCGGCAAAAACGGTCTCAAAACGCATCACGTCCGTCCAACTTAGTCGGCCTAGTTGGACGGCTTGGATCGCATTTCAAGCGATCAAAGAGATGTCGATGTGTTCACCATCGGTCCAAGCTCTCCCTTGGTCGATCAACCTGTCCCCAACAGGACCAAAGCATGTTAAAACGCTAGCCCCAAGGAGGGTGGTCGCGCAGCCTTTTAAACCCTAAATTGAATAAGCAGCGTTGCACAACTACCGCTAATCAATCATATCCGTCAAACTTCGCCATCTTAGTTGGACGGCTTAGATCGTGTTTCAAACAATCAAGTAGATGCCAACGTGTTCACCATCGAACCAACTCCACGCATGACCGATCGACTTGCCCATAGCAAGTCCAAAGCACACCAAATCGTTTACCCAAAGTAGCTTGAACACGCTACTTTGAAAATACCTAAATTACGTTTGCGGCATTGAACAACTGCTGCAAATCGATCACGGCCATCCGACTTCGCCAGCCGAATTGAGTGGCTTAGATTTAATTTTAGGAGGCCCAGGGGATGTCAGCATGCTCGCCGGCAACCCACCTTCATACATAGTCGTCGACCTACCCAAAACGCGCATGTGGCGCCTTGAATCACCCGCTCAAAAGGGAGTTGGTCGATCGACCTCCAAACCCTAAAAACGTGTCAACGACATTACACAACTGCCGCAAATCTATCACAACCATCCAACTTCGTCGGCCTAATTGGATGGTATAGATCTATTTTTAGAAAACAAGCAAAGCAACATTGTGAAGACCGGTCATCCTTCTTCCACATGAGGCGACCGGCCAAGTAATGGCGTGCCCCTAGAGGCACCAAACGATCACCCAAAGGTGTTCGATCACGCTTCCACTTTTTAAGACGCTTATTCGCGACTTATCAATCAAGCTCAAAAACAATGATGCTTCATACACATCGATTAATTTGAGCTGCTTTATATGCGTCGAATACATACACATTTTATTTTGGCCTCATAAACAACTTAGTTGTTTCACCTAATAGCACCATGCTATTCTCCGCGGCGGGTCCCACAACTTGACCCACTTATTCGGGACATCAAACATGTCACAAACTGGGGATGGTTCTTGGGTATTGGTCTGGCGGTTCTGGCTATTGATGGTGGTTTTTAAACAAGGGGTAAAATCGTAAAACCCCATGACCTAGTGTTACATGCAACACATTAACTAAGAGCATTTAACTCGGGTGTAAATAATTAATAGGGGTATTTTTTCAAAATACCGATTAGGGTTTTCGACACGTAACCCTAATTCCAAAACCAAGCCGCATCTTCGCGCACCATGGCAACAATGCCAAACCAAGCCGCACACCGCGCACCATGGCAAACAATGCCAAGCGAAGCCGCACACGCGCACCATGGGCAATGCCAAACCAAAGCCGCACTGCTGCGCACCATGGCAAACAATGCCAAACCAAGCCGCACACTAGCACCATGGCAATAATGCCAAACCAAGCCACAGCGCACCATGGCAACAATGCCAAACCAAGCCGACATCGCGCACCATGGCAACAATGCCAAACCAAGCGCTCGCGCACCATGGCAACAATTCCAAAACCAAGCCGCACACTGCGCACCATGACAACAACGCCAAAACCAAGCCGCACACCGCGCACCATGGAAGCGACACCAAAACCAAAACGTGATCGCACTCATTGGCAACCATGCCAAACTAAGCCGCTATGCCATTGGCACATGCCAAATATAGCGCCTAGGCTTGCAAAACATGCAACTAGGTCAACATGGTCGTACGTGCCATTGGCACATGACAACACGCACCACAAGCCATATTTCCAAGCCGCTATGCCATTGGCACATGCCAAATATAGCGCCATAGGCTTGCAAACCATGCAACCTAGGCCAAGTCGGCCACGCATGCCATTGGCACATGCCAACATGCTCGCTGGTAGCTTTTCCTACAAAAGCCACGGCCCTAATGGCCACGCATGCCATATGCACATGCCAACATGCTGTTCGGTAGCTTTTCTTACCAAAGCCACGCGGCCTAATGGCCACGCATACCATTGGCACATGCCAACATGCTCGTTGGTAGCTTTTCCTACCAAAGCCACGGCCCTAATGGCCACGCATGCCATTGGCACATGCCAACATGCTCGCCGGTAGCTTTTCCTACAAAAGCCACGACCTAATATTACGCATGCCATTGGCACATGCCAACATGCTCGCTAGTAGCTTTTCCTACAAAAGCCACGGCCCTAATGGCCACGCATGCCATTGGCACATGCCAAACATGCTCGCTAGTAGCTTTTCCTACAAAAGCCACGGCCCTAATGGCCACGCATGCCATTGGCACATGCCAACATGCTCCATTTGGTAGCTTTTCCTACAAAAGCCACGACCCTCTAATGGACACGCATGCCATTGGCACATGCCAAACATGCTCATTTGGTAGTTTTTCCTACAAAAGCCACGGCTCTAATGGCCACGCATGCCATTGGCACATGCCAACATGCTGCCGGTATCTTTCCTACAAAAGCCACGCCTCTAATGGCCACGCATGCCATTGGCACATGCCAAACACACACTATTTGGTAGCCTAACTTTACAATCGTGCAACCTACCACCAAGGCATTCGCACATGCCATTGGCACATGCCAAACACACTTTATTTGGTAGCCTAACTTGCAAACCGTGCAACCTACCACCAAGGCATTTGCCAAACACACACGCTGGTGCCTAATTGGCACCTACCACCAAGGCATTCCGCACATGCCATTGGCACATGCCAAACACACACGCTGGTAGCCTAACTTGCAAACCGTGCAACCTGCCACCAAGGCATTCCGCACATGCCATTGGCACATGCCAAACACACACGCTGGTATCCTAACTTGCAAACCATGCAACCTACCACCAAGGCATTCGCACATGCCACACACGCCACTAGCAGCTCCGGCATTGCCACTTACACTCAACGTACAACCTACCACCAAGGCATTCCGCACATGCCACGCACGCCACTAGCAGCTCGGCCTTGCCACTTGCGCCGAAGTACAACCCGCAACAAGGGCATTCCGCACATGCCAATGGCACATGCCACACGCGCCACTAGCAGCGCCACTTGCACTCAAGGTGCAACCAACACTCGAGATATCAACACAAAGCGGGGATGCTTTCCCGGGGTTTTGGTTTGGCGGTCACATGCTTGCGCGTACACTACGCTCACATTAAGAAAGCGTGAAAAGGAATAAAGCGGTCAAATAAATGAGGAAATAATGGTAACAACGTTTTCACCCATTAACACCATGCGGTTACCACCTCCTCCCATTATTTCACCCTTTACTCTCTTCCTTCATGAGGCCGTGGGTACGTTTCAATCTCGACTTGTATAAATAGGTCTTACCTATTTCACCGAGACAACAAGTCTCGGTCCAGGAGAAATATACTACACTCTTAGAAAGGCAATTTTACAAGCTCTTCCAAAAGCTTTCATCTTTTGCAAGCTTCCCATGCTTTCACTTTTACGATACAAGTCGAGATACTACTCTCCCGAGGTATTCGGGTCTCAACACCTTTCTTGGCTTCCCTCCCCAAATCAACCCTTCTCTTCCACTTTGTGACCGAAGCAAGTCCGGAACGGCCATTTCTTGGTTTAGGCCGGACTTGTACAGATTGATCTCTCGAATCTATAAAGTGCTCACGTGCAAAAGACATTTGTTTAGGGTTTGAACCAGTTTCTCACTCACCTACCGAGATTTCTTGGGAAATCGGCGAGAAACGATTTTTACCCATAAACAATTGGCGACCACGGCGGGAGGATTGATCTATCGGCTACAATGTCGACTGTCGATCTCGTTCTTCGACCCGAGATGTCAAGATGGTAGGGAAGGCGACTCAATCCACGCAACTACCAGGCAACCCGGTTACTAGTTGTAAAAACTACACGAGAAAACTGGGGACTTGCCGAAGATGCTACCACTCGATCCGACTCAACTACCAGGCAACCCGGATACTAGTTGTAAAAACTACATGAGAAAACTGGGGACTCGCCGAAGATGCTACTAGCGATTGGGGACTTGATGGCAATGCTACCAGCAAAACCGCCTTTTACATAGAGAGGGGCATGTTCGCAAAAACCTATGAAGTGAGTAAATTTAGACGCTTAAGATATACGATCTGTTTTTTAGGTTCTTAGTAAAAACCATTATACTACTGAGTATTGTGCCTATTGCTAGCACACACTTTCATAAAAGCAATATTCCTTTCCCAAAACATAATCAGAGTCATATTATCAAAACCATTCAGAAATAATCCAATATCCTCAAAAGCTACCATTTATCTACCAAAACCGGTCAAACTTTGAACCGGACATCGATTATGTCTTTCAAAAAAAAATAGAGAAAAGAACCTAAATGAAAGTTTATGAGAGAAACATTCAAGGAAAATCATCCAACGAAGTCTGTTCTTCTGAGAAAGTCAACTTTGCATCTTCAAGAGCCGCTCTCTTCATAGTCAACATCTTGAAAGCTTTTCGAGTTCTACCTCTTTCGTGCAATCTCCTCAGCGGAAAGGCTTTCGATTGCTGCATCTTTCAACTTTGGATCTCAGCAAGGCCTTCGACAAACCACGAAGTGTTGAACTCCTTTTATACGCACACGTCGCGATGGTGCTCCCAGTCGGCAATAACGTCTTCAGAAACGATGTGACCAGTCACCTCACGCATATCCTCGATGGAAGATAAAGCCTCTTCCACACGCCTAACCAGCGTCCACACCAAGCCAGCGCCCATTCTAAGACGATCCAGCGCCTACCAGACGCGCATGCCAGAAGCGCCTACCAGACGCGCTTACCAGACACGCTTACCAGACGCACATGCCAGGCACACATGCTGCACGCGCATGCTAGCCGCAGTACCACACTATGTGCTAACAGTTCGCATCCTTCCAGTAGCTAACATCTTGCGTCCTTCCCAGCACCATCCTCGCCCTTCGAAACAGCGCCATGACTCGAACCGTGATCAAAACCGTGTCATCTCTACACGAAAAACTTACGATCACCAGAACCAGAGCCACTTCCGCCACCCCAACGGTTCTTCAAGCATGAAAGCTCCAACCGTCACCAGAGATGCTACTCCACCGTCAGGGCAAGATACCGGAAGATCCAGAAGAAGCCGACCTCCTTTTAGCACTGTTGATTTGATGAAAAGACAAAAGATACTTGGCGGGACGTGCGTTTATAGATGAAGAGGCTCACGTTGCTCTTGAACGCTCAGTAGAAGGGAATAAGCAATCCAATCTCGTCACACGTAAAGATCGGGAAAGACTTCTCCAAAATCGAAAGCAAAGGAAATCAACAACTCTCCCCGAGTTCGGGAGACCCTTCTCCCGTCAGGACCCGCACGACGGGAACTTCGCCCACAAAGTCGCATACCAATGATGAAACAGGTTATGTGAGATTCTATGTTTCTCCAAGCGTAAGCGTCAAGACATATTTGCACCTCTCAACTTTTGCATCGGAAAGAAGACGTTTCCAGCCAGGAAGCGTTCCCAAACCCCAACCTCTCCTGAAAGCACGATCGATAGATGGAACCAGGGACTCCTAACCCTCTGTTCTCTTGAGGGATGTCGAGTTTGGCAGAACGTGACGCGGCCTCCGACTTCAAAATGGTAACCGTCAAGGCTCTGAGAGTTGCAAGACGTCGTTTCAACGTTCTCTCCAGAAGTAGCTCCGCATCAACGTTCTCTCCAGAAGTAGCTACGCATCAACGTTCTCCAGCAGCGGCTTCGCTTCAACGTTCGCTTCAACGCCACTCCTTCCTTCAAAGGGTCGTGCCGCCACACTCCCCATATCAACGAACATAGTCACAACCAGCCAATCTTCGTAGTCATGGACGCCTTTTTAATCCATCTCGCCAAAACTCGTGATCATGCACGGTTGCTCGCTTACGCATCCGGCCAATCCTCTTACTTCCACGGAAGCCCATAGAATGTCGACCAACCTACTTTGTTACCGCGACAATGTGGTCTCTCGATTACATCTCCTACCAAGAATTGTTGTCCCTCATTCGTTGATACCACCTGAGCTTCACCGCGGCAAAGAAGAATTACTACAAAGATGGAAACACGTAAACCATACTTGAGGACGGGAGATGTACACGGGATCCCTTCACTGTCAAAGCTCCGAAGACACAGTCCACCAAAAAAGCCGTACCCACAACAAGGTACTCTACTCTTCAAGGGTGCAGCGCAAGAATATCATCACCTCTCTGTCTAGAAGACGCCTTCAACACTTTACGAGGCCGTGGAGGATCCCCGAGCCCGCACTATCAGAATATGTCATCATGTAACCTCGAGCATCCCAGTGTCACATCCAGAAGAGTACGATAGGCTTATATCAAATCCCGTGGAGGGGGATTCAAGGCGAGGTTTTACGAGCCGCGGGAATTTCTCAACATGAAGCCATACATGTGCACCGAAAACTCCAAAAGCACGCCGAGAAGGTTACATTCACGTATTCATCCATGCCATCATATCAAACCAAAGTATGACCAGGGACTTCTCACCGCATCCCATTCCGTACGATAGTCCAAGATTCGAAGATTTTTTGAAGGATTAACTTGGAACAAAGTCGAGGAAGACTTGATAGCAACACATCGGCAATGGAACGTCTCCCTATTTCATCCGGGCGCGAGAAGTTTTTCGACCATGCAAAAGCATACGAAACATGATTTCCAGTGCGTACAACATCCATGTAAAATCCAGGTTTTTTAAGGAAGGAGATCTGGTGCTAAAAATTGCCAATCACACCAGCAAGAATACCATCTCTGTCGACTTTCACAATATTGAGACGATGCCGCAACCAGATGATATTAAACTCCAAAGATTGCTGTGGACACCATGTTCTCCCACCTTTGAATGGCTGACTCTCAGAAAAAGACGGATAGACATATTCTCCATCTCGGCAATCATCGGCAAAACAGTTCGCTACGGAAACCAAGGCGGATTTAACAAAGACTTCACTACGCTTTTGGCAGCGATATGGACGTATGTCTTCCATATCCTCGTATAAAGGACCACGAATTCTTTCCAAGCACCAGAAACCGCCAACATTCCGGTAATGGAGGAGAGACACCTCATACGAGTCCCAAACAAAGAACCTGCATAGGGGTATTCATGACAAAAGAGCCCTAAATCGGCGTTCTCCCAAGTCTCAGCAATAACAAGGTCGGGCTTGAAGGAAGGGAACGACTAGGTCATCCTCGTCGATAACAAAGAACGCATGCTCCAACGGGATATCTCCGCACAAAGAGATATTTTCCATTTATACAACAAGCGTTAAAGTGTACGTCAGTCACAAAAGAAGAAGAAAACATACCAGGGTATGATTTTCTTAACTGAATAACCTTTGTTGGGATGCTCATGCAAGAGTCGGACCTCGCGCCTTCATCAGGAGAACTCCGATTTGGTTAGAAGATGATTCGAATCTGCGTGACATGACAAAGAGAGAAATCCAACAAGAAGAACCCTTTCTCAAACGAGGAGACGATGCAATTATTTTTGGGTATAAATACGGAATCTTAAAAAGGAAAGGAAGCAATGAGGGACATAACGCTAACGCCAGATTTTAGCATGAATAATGCCCTAATTGCCGCACGTGAAGGAAAGCAAGATAAGGAAACTTTGCTATTCGAAGAAACTCCCTCCTTGTTTACATCGGTCACGCCAGCACGCATGACTTCCAAACCTTGCGCCGGTCCCACCAGCCTAGCACACTCGGCTTCCCAACTCACGCCAACTTCCTACGCCGCCCAGGTTGCACCGGCCCCACCAATTGCGCCGACTTCCCAATGGCCGCCCAAGTCACGCCTAAGCACGCACTTCCACACTTGCTGTAGGTCCCACTGCCTAGCACGCTCGGTTCCCCAACTCACGCCCGGTTCCCAACGTCGCCCGAAGCTGCACCGGCCCCACCAATTGTGCCGGCCTCCCGTTGTGCAAAACTACCGAGGCAAGGATTCCAAATCCTATTTATAAAAGGTCAGACAAGCCTCCTCAATTCTCTTTACGGTTTCTTTGTTGATAGTTTGTCACCATCTTATGCTTACCTCGCAACAAAGCCCCTATTCCGAGCTAGCGGGGACTTAATGTTGATGGTGGTTTTTAAACAAGGGGTAAAATCGTGAAACCCATGACCTAGTGTTACCCGCAACACATTAACTAAGAGCATTTAACTCGTGTGTAAATAATTAATAGGGGTTTTTTTCAAAATACCATTAGGTTTTCGACACGTAACCCTAATTCAAAACCAAGCCGCATCTTGCGCACCATGGCAACAATGCCAAACCAAGCCGCACATCGCGCACCATGGCAACAATGCCAAACCAAGCCGCACACTCGCGCACCATGGCATAAATGCCAAACCAAGCCGCACACGCGCACCATGGCAACAATGCCAAACCAAGCCGCACACGCGCGCACCATGGCAATAATGCCAAACCAAGCCGCACACCGCGCACCATGGCAACAATGCCAAACCAAGCCGCACATCGCGCACCATGGCAACAATGCTAAACCAAGCCGCACACCGCGCACCATGGAAACAATGCCAAACCAAGCCGCACATCAGCGCACCATGGCAACAATGCCAAACCAAGCGCACACTGCGCACCATGACAACAACGCTAAAACCAAGCGCACACCGCGCACCATGGAAGCGACACCAAAACCAAACTACGTATCGCACTCATTGGCAACCATGCCAAACTAAGCCGCTATGCCATTGGCACATGCCAAATATAGCGCCCTAGGATTGCAAAACATGCAACTAGGTCAACATGGCTGTACGTGCCATTGGCACATGACAACACGCACCACAAGCCATATTTCCAAGCCGCTATGCCATTGGCACATGCCAAATATAGCGCCATAGGCTTGCAAACCATGCAACCTAGGCCAAGTCGGCCACGCATGCCATTGGCACATGCCAACATGCTCACGGTAGCTTTTCCTACAAAAGCCACGGCCTAATGGCCACGCATGCCATTGGCACATGCCAACATGCTCGCAGCTTTTCCTACCAAAGCCACGGCCTAATGGCCACGCATGCCATTGGCACATGCCAACATGCTCATTTACGGTAGCTTTTCCTACCAAAGCCACGGCCCTAATGGCCACGCATGCCATGGCACATGCCAACATGCTCGGTAGCTTTCCTACAAAAGCCATGGCTCCTAATGGCCACGCATGCCATTGGCACATGCCAACATGCTCGCTCGGTAGCTTTTCCTACAAAAGCCCACGGCCCCTAATGGCCACGCATGCCATTGGCACATGCCAAACATGCCGCTAGTAGCTTTTCCTACAAAAGTCACGCTCTAATGGCCACGCATGCCATTGGCACATGCCAACATGCTCGTGGTAGCTTTTCCTACAAAAGCCACGACCCTAATGGACACGCATGCCATTGGCACATGCCAAACATGCTCATTGGTAGCTTTTCCTACAAAGCCACGGGCTCTAATTGCCACGCATGCCATTGCACATGCTAACATGCTTGGTAGCTTTTCCTACAAAGCCACGGCCCTAACGGCCACGCATGCCATTGGCACATGCCAAACACACACGCTGGTAGCCTAACTTACAAACCGTGCAACCTACCACCAAAACATTCCTCACATGCCATTGGCACATGCCAAACACACACGTTCGGTAGCCTAACTTGTAAAACCGTGCAACCTACCACCAAGGCATTCCGCACATGCCAAACACACACGCCGGTAGCCTAACAAACGTGCAACCACCACCAAGGCATTCCACACATGCCAAACACACACGCTTCTAACTTGCAAACCGTGCAACCTACCACCAAGGCATTCTGCACATGCCAAACACACTTGTTGGTATTCTAACTTGCAACCATGCAACCTACCACCAAGGCATTCCGCACATGCCACACACGCCACTAGCGACTCTTTGGCATTGCCACTCCACTCAACGTGCAACCTACCACCAAGGCATTCCGCACATGCCACGCACGCCACTAGCAGCTCTGGCATTGCCACTTGCGCTCGAAGTACAACCCGCAACAAGGGCATTCCGCGACATGCCAATGGCACATGCCACACGCGCCACTAGCGGCGCACTTGCACTCAAGGTGCAACCAACACTCGAGATATCAACACAAGGCGGGGATGCTTTCCGGGGTTTTGGTTTGGTGGTCACAGCTTGCGGCGTACACTACTCTCACATTAAGAAAGCGTGAAAAGGAATAAAGCGGTCAAATACATGAGGAAATAATGGTAACAACGTTTTCACCCATTAACACCATGCGGTTACCACCTCCTCCCATTATTTCACCCTTTACTCTCTTCCTTCATGAGGCCGAGGGTAACGTTTCAATCTCGACTTGTATAAATAGGTCTTACCTATTTCCACCGACATAACAAGTCTCGGTCGGAGAAATATACTACACTCTTAGAAAGGCAATTTTGCAAGCTCTTCCAAAAGCTTTCATCTTTGCAAGCTTCCAAGCTTTCACTCTTCGATACAAGTCGAGATACTACTCTCCAGAATTATTCTGGTCTCAACACCTTTCTTGGCTTCCCTCCCCAAATCAAGCCCTTCTCTTCCACTTTGTGACCGAAGCAAATCCGGGCGGCCATTTCTTGGTTTAGGCCGGACTTATGCAATTGATCTCTCGAATCTATAAAGTGCTCACGTGCAGCACATTTGTTTAGGGTTTGAACCAGTTTCTCACTCACCTACCGAATTTACCGAAATCGGCGAGAAACGATTTTACCCATAAACAACGGCGTACGGCGTGCAACGCGCCCATTACGA